>OOFH01104953.1:0-23901 GCA_900323355.1 Merlangius merlangus
TTGCCCCATCATCTCCATCTGAACCCAGGGTTGATCTCCTCTCCCCCCTGGGGCTCCATCTCCCTCTCTGTCCTCATTTCTCAGCCCGCCGCCCCACCCTGTGTGTTCTCTCTACCCTCACTCAGCTGGTTTCCCCCACTAGATGACAACACCGATGTCGGGGTGCTTTATCTAATTCACCATCTCTTATCATTGATCTGTGTGTCCGTGGGGAGATGAGCTGACCAGGCTCCAGGCTGATTTATGAATTGCCATGAATCAGTGTCAGCATGGACAATCAAATATTCCATATGTCTATCACTGTGTACCTTATTAGGGCCACTGCTTCACTTATGAACACACCAGACACAAAATCCACACAATGAACAAAGAGGATCCGGTAACCCTGACAACTAGGAAATTGTACTTAGCATGATGCGTAACTGATGAAGATGCTGATGGTGATGACGATCATGATGATGGGAGATTCCTGGTAGTACAGCTTTACTATCGTTAGTTTACTACAAATAATAAACTCCATGCAATGCATGCTGGTTGGTCTGAGACCCAGCAGAAAAAAAGACAGAAGGAAAGAGAGAGGAAAGAAAGGAGGAAAGAAAGAAAGAAAGAACGAAAGCAAGAAAGAACGAAAGCAAGAAAGAACGAAAGCAAGAAAGCAAGAAAGCAAGAAAGCAAGAAAGCAAGAAAGCAAGAAAGAAGAAAGAAAGAAAGAAAGAAAGAAAGAAAGAAAGAAAGAAAGAAAGAAAGAAAGAAAGAAAGAAAGAATCGCCGTTGACAATGCTAAGTGTGTTTGCACGAAAAACCTAATCCTTCAAAATCCAGTAGAAACATCTGCTGGCAGCCAATGGCAAGCGCAGCTGTCTGACAAACATATGATGTAACATGTTTGCTGTATGCATTTAAATGCACAACAGTGCATACATAAATGATCTTCATAGATCTGGTTTGGAGATTATGAATGTGGTTAGGTCCAGGATGTTTACTATGAGTCAGGGACATAACGGACTATAAGAAACGAGCGAAGAAACAGACTGAGGCCATAGGATGCACAAGGCGATTTCGCGACCTCTTGGTCCACTTCTAAATATAATCGCTTCTGTCCCTGTGATTTCGAGTAAATCCATTGACACTTGACACAATAACAAAGATAGCGTCATGATATCTGACGGTGCTCATTCAATCAGGATTGCTGCTTAGCGATTCTTTATCTTGCGTTTCCTCAGGAGATGCTTTAACATAGACAACGGGTCTACCGCAGAAAAAAGGACATGGATTTTTTTTTAAATGAATTTATGTATAGCTAGGATACCCTACAGTAGCTGGAATTCACTATGTGCGATTAAATACATCACAGTGAACACATATTATCTTCAAACGATGGAGTACATCAACATCCACACATAAATACTTACGATCAGAAACCGGAGAATGTCCCATTCCAACAAGCGACATAAACATGATTTGTTTTCATAATGATGCGCATCTCGGGCTGCATTTTCGACGATGTCTGCAGTGGTAGAAGACTCGCCCTAGCACGCTGCCAGTGACACATTCAGACGTAATAACTCAGTTGTAAGCACCGCCCCTTTTCTCCAGTAAGACGTGCACGCCAGTATCTCGTTCCCATGCGTTCTCCTCTTGCGACCGTTACTGGCGAGAGAGAGGGCGGGACTTTCCGTTACACGGGTGAAGCTGCGAGGGGCACTTATTTTTACATTGTAAAAATATAACATTTTTAGACAGAGAGAGAGAGAGGGGAGGGATGGAGGGAGGGAGAGAGAGAGAGCGAGCGCGAGAGCAAGAGCGCGCGCGAGAGAGAAAGGGGGAGAGAGAGAGAGAGAGAGAGAGAGAGAGAGAGAGAGAGAGAGAGAGAGAGAGAGAGAGAGAGAGAGAGAGAGAGAGAGAGAGAGAGGGAACTGTTTTTGTACATGTCATGTTTAGGAAATTGCTTTGTCATTTTCTTCCAAAAATTATACATTTGTATTCTCCTTGTGGTTGTGGTTGTTCTTGTGGTTCTTGTTGTTATTATTGTTATGGTGTTTTTATTATCCTCGCTCTGGGGGCTGTAAAGTGGCGCACACAGTTTATCGGAAAGAACTGACCGGAATTTGCTTTAGGGTAGACCGGGATAACGCTACAAGTCAGTATCCTCTCTCAGCCCACGCGCTGTCATGGGCTGACCCATCTATGCAACATCCTAATTGGACAGGCTTTGTGAGTCATGTGTCGATATAGCCTACTACTGTATATTTGCATCAGCAGCCTCACAATAAAACTTGCGATGCACGTTTTTTTCCTTTCAATTAATAAATCCAGCATTTAGATTTAGCTTTCATATGGATTCAGGAGATCGTAGGTGGAGTTATAAGTGTAGTCCACATGTTCTACCAAATCTGTTCAATTTCGGCTGAATAAAAAAAACAACACAATTTGAATTAGAATAAGCTATCTCTGATGCTTTTTTATCAGTCATTGGACCTCGCATTCTAGCTTATATGATAGGTTATTTGATTACCATAGTGGGGTGATGTTCCATTCACCCCAAACTACAACTGAAACAAACGTCTCCTCAACCGAATCCCGAAACTCCAACTGGTGTCGATGAAACTCGGGTTGAAACACCCACTCCCACACACACATTATTTTCCTCTAGGTAGCGCCCAATAAGAACAGGTGAGCGGCCCCGCCCAGCCGCTATCGGAATTCATGCAGGTGCAGCATGCGACAGGTAGCCTAGTCCCACGGGTGTGCAGCTGCTGCTCTACAACGCATTTGGAAGACTAGTTATCCGGCAGTAGACCTGTTTTTGGATAACATGAATGAGGAAGTATGAGAACAATCTGGGAACTCTAATCAATCAACTCAGGGAAGCATCCACTGAAGGACTTGTTCATATCCGTTTCGCCTTTTAAGATGTTTTGGTCAGGCGTGAAACACGGGAGGGGTGTAGAGATGATCGCATTTGTAATCGGTGTTTTCACTGTTTTAATTCTTCCGTTCGGATCTAATGGAGAAACAATACCACAAAAACCCACGGGAGATGTCAGTATCATGCCCCCGATCAAACCTGCCGATGGACCTCAAGCCTTTCCCGACGCAGAGAAAGCCAATATGCCCGTCTTTACAATGGACTACCCCAGGATACAGATCCCCTTTGAGATCACTCTCTGGGTTCTCCTTGCATCATTTGCTAAAATCGGTAGGTGATCGTAGGCTACAATGAACAAAGCAATTTAAAATAAGAAATGTTCAGAAATGATCCCAGGCCAACTGTTTACAGTGTGTTATTGCCCAACTTATTCTTGTCGAAGTTTATATCCATATTAAACTGCAGTGATAAGAAATATAGGACCCAGAGAGACCTCTGTTTTATTTTCTTTAATAGGCCTATTATTTTTACTCGGAGGTCTCCAACGTCTCTCTCCTTCTTTCTTTTAACCAGTTTTCCTTCTCTGTTTGCTCAAGGCTTCCATGTGTACCACAAGATCACCGTGTGGGTGCCAGAGTCGTGCCTGCTAATCGCCATTGGCCTGATGGTGGGAGGCATCATGCACTCGGTGCACGAGGAGCCCCCCGCCGTGCTGAGCTCCAACGTCTTCTTCCTCTACATGCTGCCCCCCATCGTGCTGGACTCTGGCTACTTCATACCCACCCGGGCCTTCTTCGAGAACATCGGCACGGTACGAAGCCTAGAATCATCTATCATCCCAAAACTATTTTTGTTTTGTTTTCTTTATTTTTTTGACATGCCACATTCTTGTCAAACATATCTCCAGCATTATTCACCAGCATTTCATACTGAAATCCATACCCAGCACAGTACATCACACCCTTAGCAACCTCACCAATCCCCTTGTGGGTGTGCTCTCTCTGCAGGTGCTGTGGTTTGCAGTGGTGGGAACTCTGTGGAACAGCATCGGCATCGGCATGTCCCTGTTCGCCATCTGCCAGATTGAGGCGTTTGGCGTGCAGGACATCAACCTGCAGGAGAACCTGCTGTTCGCCTCCATCATCTCGGCCGTGGACCCCGTGGCCGTGCTGAGTGTCTTCGAGGACGTGTCGGTCAACGAGCAGCTGTACATCGTGGTGTTCGGGGAGTGCCTGTTCAACGATGCCGTCACAGTGGTGAGTGGCTACCAGTGGGGAGGAGAGATTATATGGAGGGGTAAGGATGGACTATTTCATTGGAAAGGAGTGTTCTTGCGTTCTGTTTGTGGCCCTTTTATTTGATTTGTTGTGGCCTTCTCTCTCTGTGTGATTGTAGAGGAAAACATATCCTTTACTGTGGCTCTCTCCACGAACAAACCTGAGGCCAACGGAGAGGAGTGCTTGTTGCTACATGTTTCCCCTGTCTATTTATCAACTGCATACCATACGACATGCTGTTTATCATTGAGTCACAACAAACACTCTGTATAAGACTGTTTGTTATGAACGCTGGACATCCAGAGGTGCATGGTAGAGGTAAACTCTTCATGTCACTGAACATCATCTATTTGCATGCTACGTAAAGTTGAAACTGTATAGGTGGCTAAGAAATGTCCACCTGTGTGAAAAGGAAAGAAAGGACTATAATGAAGACTTGAACACTGTTGTTTTTTTTTACTCTCCGAACCAGGCAGATCGGGTTTCAACAGACATGTACCACACACTCATTGTCTTCTTCTGTTGGTTGTTATTTTCCTGTGTGAAGCGTAGGATGTATTATGGAATTCTTAAATATCAATATTTGTGACATTGGTGAATATAAACACACTCGCTGGAACATGGACAGAGTATGAGTTAGTAGGGGGTTGTGGGGAATGTATGAGGATAAGGCAACACTGACAGAACTTTTTGGAGTGTGTTTTCCAGTTTGTTCAGAAGTCACCCAACCAGTTTCTGACAGAAGGGCGGAAGGAATACAATCCTGTTAGCATTATTCAAAACACACCATAAATAGTGGTTCAACCACCTTGTGCACTCTCTAATGCATAAACTGACCAACCAAATTGCACACACACCCACACCCACACCCACACCCACACACACACACACACACACACACACACACCCCCCCCCCCACACACACACACACACACACACTAAAACAATGTTATGTTTTGTATTTATTCTTTAGATTCACTCCCTAAAATGTATCCTCAAATTATTTGAGAAAAGATGGGGGTGGGGATTGCTCATGGAGTTTTCCACGGTGATTCTTCTACCTTTGTGTGTCCTTGTTACTACTGTGAACAGGAGTAGTCAAACCCCTTTGTTTAGTACATAATAGCTGACCCAGGACTGAGACCAAAGACAAACACTTTACCCAGGAGAGTGTAAACGTTGAGGCCTCTCCCATAAACCTCTCTGCTACTACATTTTATAGGTTGAGATTCATCATGTTGTTTTAAGACAGAACTTGTACGGGATAATTTCGTTCAGAGTGGACTTTGTAATAGTCACACTAATACGGTGCAGTTGGACCAGGGATTGTGGTGCACCTTGGTTCCTCTGGCATACAGTGTTTCGTGTGGACAGGGCTATGAAAGTCTCTCAAGTTTGGCTGATCGGTCCTATCATGTAGGCTGGGATACCGAATCCTTTATGCAAAAATCCTTTAAATAGTCATTATGGGAAACCCCAGAAACGTGTAACACTGATACTTATACTATAGCCATAAATTGGAGCAATGCTGCTTTAAATTATTATCAGTGATCTACGTCAAACAGAAGCATAAGAAAAGGTGATGATTGTTCCGGCTCCTAATGGCTTCAGATTGAGTCATTCAAAGCCTTGCAGTAGGGGTGTTGAAACAGATTATCACAATGCAAACAGTGCAGTTTTGAATGTAATTTTTAATCAATCCTTTCAGGAACAGATACTGAATCAGTTTCTTTTGACCCCCAACACCATATGTAGAAGATTGGCTGTGTGGGTTGTTTATGCAGGAACAGAGACCGTGGCACACACGTGCAATGGGCTATGTCAACATGGGTGTGATTCGAACAAACCAACATCTCCCCCTTCAGCCAAGTCTGTTCTTGTAAATAACAAAAACACTTATTTTAGGGTGGCATCTACCTAAATTGTATTGATGTGCTCTGGGCGGTTACTGGTTTCTGAATGCTCTCTGTGTTCGTATGTGCGTTGTGTATGTATTTTTGAATTTATTTTCTTTATACATGCATTGTGTCCCTGTTTTACTTTTCCTGTATCAAGGCTAATGTGAAGCACTTTATAACCTCTGTTGAAAAATAGTGCTCAATAAATAAAGCTAGACTTGCTTACCTTCTTACTTCTGTACACGATACCACTAGCTAGAGATTAAAAAAAGCACTTCCGTGTTGTTCTTTGTGTGTTTGCGTTTAGGTGCTGTACAACATGTTTAACTACGTTGCGGACATGCCGGTGGTGGAGCCGGTGGATGTGTTCCTGGGGGTGGCCCGCTTCTTTGTGGTGGGGCTCGGAGGCATGGGCTTCGGCCTGCTGTTCGGCCTTGTGGCGTCCTTCACCACGCGCTTCACCGGCAACGTTCGGGCCATCGAGCCCCTCTTCATCTTCATGTACAGCTACCTGGCCTACCTGGTGGCCGAGCTCTTTGCCATCTCCTCCATCATGGCGTGAGTACCGGGCCTCTGCCACGTGCTGCCCCACCCAAAACCTAATCTATGACTCCTCTGACCCCAAAGCTTTAAAGGTGGAGGAAGAGGACCTTTGCTCATATGCTTTCACTTTAGCGTTGGTGTTTATATTGTATATTGTATGTTGTATTTTGTATATTTATTTCTTAGAATCTTAGAGATAAAATATACAAAATACACTAGGCTAACATTACAATAATAGTTCATAATCTTGGATAACCCTTCTAAGAAGACTTGGAGGTTTTTATACAATATCCATTTACAGTTGTGTTTGGTATTACTGTGTTTTAGTTTTTTTTTATAAGGGACACAACACCAGAAACAATTCCTTTTTGTGTGTGCATACCGCACTTGCGTATGCTAATAAAGCTAATAAAAATAGCATAATGGTAATAAATCAGTGTTTCCGGTTGTGATGAGTCAGTCAGTCCGTGAGTCAGACGGTTTGACCGCCAAATGCACTGACTGTGATGTTGTGGTCTCCCGTCCGGCAGCATTGTGACGTGTGCCATCACCATGAAGTATTACGTGGAGGAGAACGTGTCTCAGCGCTCCTGCACCACCATCCGCCACGTCATCAAAATGCTAGGCTCCATCTCGGAGACGCTCATCTTCTTCTTCCTGGGGGTGGTCACCATAACGACGGAGCACGAGTGGAACTGGGGCTACATCCTGTTCACGCTGCTGTTCGCCTTTCTGTGGCGAGGGCTTGGTAAGATACACGACCACCTGTCAACCACAACCGGCTCTCGAACCACTCTTTCCTATTTCCTGTCTGTGTAGCTGAGAAAAAAAGAATGTTGCTGCACCTTTTTTTTTTTTTTTGGGACATTGCAGTTTCCTTGCTTGTAGAATTTATTTTTCTTTAAAAATATATTGCATTTTGCATGTATTGCAATACATTTACTCAACCTTGTAAAGATTACCACTTGTTAAAACA
Organism: Merlangius merlangus; assembly: GCA_900323355.1. NCBI lineage: Eukaryota > Metazoa > Chordata > Actinopteri > Gadiformes > Gadidae > Merlangius > Merlangius merlangus. The sequence goes on from OOFH01104953.1 coordinate 7,564, forward strand.
GAAGAAGCACTTTTTGTTTTCTTTTTTTTCTTTTTTGTTTTGTTGCGTCATTGCAGTAATGTAAGATTGTACTTTATGCTATATGAGTGTGACGGAGTGTATTTTATGTTGTTGAAATTATTTCTGAAAAAATCCCTCCTCCTAGGTGTGTTGGTGCTGACCCAGATCATCAACCCCTTCCGCACCATCCCCTTCAACATGAAGGACCAGTTTGGTCTGTCTTACGGGGGCCTGAGAGGAGCCATCTCTTTCGCCCTGGCGTACACACTGCCCGACAACATTGGCCGTCGGCAGCTTTTCATCACGGCTACAATCTGCATCATCATCTTTACTGTGTTTATACAGGTAAAGAAGGTTATCGTTAATAACATATAGTAATAAATTAAAACGGATCGTAAATGGTATTTCTGACATTTCTTCTTTGTCGCAACTGGGTCTTCATTGCTATTCTGGAAAATATCAGTTTGTTGTTTTAGCAGTTAGCATTGCGTCATGCTGTGATATGTGTTTGAGTGGTTGCGCTTTGTTTTTTATGAGCCCCATCTCTCCGTCTGTCATAGGGAATCAGTATCAGACCTCTGATTGAGCTCATCAACGTCCGCAGAACCAACCGCAACCTTGACACCATCAATTCGGAGATTCATTGCAGGGTACGCCGGTGGCTTCATATTGACAGGCATGTAGATGTTTTCACAGCACATGTCAGCATGCATTATTAAATGGTCTTTGCTTTCTCCTCTCAGGTAATGGAGCACACGCTTTCTGGAATCGAGGACCTCTGTGGACAGTGGAGTCACTACTACTGGAAGGACAAGTAAGAACCTGCCCCCCCCACACACACACACACCATAGCTGTAAAGTCTGTATCTTTCAAATTGTATTTAAATGAAATTGGATATTACAAATGACCTACTTGAAAAGGCTAAATAAGGGAAAACTGGTGCTGCATGATGTCTATTTCTGTCACGAAACTGGCTGTTTAGTCACGAATTCAAAAAGAATCAGGGTGCCATGACAATGTCACTGTTTGAGTCCGTGTCTGTGGGGGAATGGTGGCTGTGTTGTCTAGAGTCTGATCTCAGCTTTCACCTTCCTCAAACAAAAGGCCGGGCTCAGTCTTTCTAAAGCCCTTGAAGCTGGTCTCCTCTGCCTGCTGCTTCCTGCAGGCTTTGCCCTCTACTGTGGCCGCTGAGGCAGACCAACAGTAACATTTGATCTCATGTCTGTTTCGGCAGATAGCTATTGACATAAAGTACTTTTGGATAAAAATAAAAAAAAAAGTTACTTTTTCACACTGCCTATCCCAGGCTCCAGGTTTTGTTTATGCATTATAACATTTTGACATTTTATCTTTTTTAGTTGTTTTTTTTTAATAACGGCCTCTGTTTTTCCATAAACAGTGTTTGCTTAACACTCCCGTTTCCCCTCTGCTCTCAAGGTTCATGAAGTTCAACAACCTCATCCTCCGAAAGATCCTGATCAAGGACAAGCGGGCCGAGTCCAGCATCGTGGCGTTGTACAAGAAGCTGGAGCTGCAGAACGCCATGGAGATCCTGGACACTGTGACCGGGGACCTCAGCGCAGCGCCCTCCCTCGTCTCTCTGTAGTACGACACCTCCCCGACTACACGCACCTGCCGCACGTCGGGGTTCAGAGCTCAAGAGGGTCAGGATATTAACCGTTTTTCCCCCTCTGTGGCTCGTGTCTTTCAGCGAGGAGAAGAAGGGCCCGGCCAGTAATCCGAAGAAGAAGTTCGGGAGGGCTGACCTGAGGAACATGCATGACCTGCTGTCCAAAAACATGTACAAGATCAGACAGCGGGTAAGACGGAGTTACAGTCGTGGGGACAACCAGAGGAACCCTCCATTTCTGTTCGTAATACATGTTTGTGTTAATGTAGGCTATGTTATGGTCCGGCAAAGGTACCATTGAAGTGATGATGCTTCCTCAGGGATAGGGAACTAGAAACCGCGCACTACAGTTTCTGTTTTAAATTCGAATTGGCGGGGGTGGTGACTCCATCTGGGTGGGGTTTTGCGTAGTCGCAAGCTGTGGCCTGTTGAGTCGGTTTCTACAGGTGACAGAACATCAACTCGACAAAACCTGGTGCCGAAAGCTTTGCTGTAAACAAAAGGATGTATTGATTGTGAAGATTAATTTGCATATTTTCTTATCTCGGTCTTGGTAAAACCAGGAACCTTGACGCAGCCTCCTATTGCAGAGAACGTTGCAATGACTCTTCCCCCCTGCATTTCACAACCGTCTGGTGGTTTGGGGCCCTGAGCTGTCGCTCAAAAGGCCTGACACAATTCTGCAATTCTGTTGCAGTAGGGGGGGTTGAGAGGGTTTCCATAATTCCTACTTTATTGTGATGTTTCCTTTGTATCAATGATGGTTTAACAACACAACAAAATCCCGCAAGTCAAAGCAAGGCAGCATTTCTGTTTTTACATACTGTATAATCTACTCTCTCAAAGCACAGCCTTTTTAAAATGTCAGCCAGACATTAGTTTCGAGAGAACAATGAATACTTGTTTGTTTGATTTAGGGCTATCTCTTAATTGCCTGATGGGACTTCTAAAGAGTTTCTGTGTTGACACAGACTTCAGTAAAGAGAGGAGACGATGCCTATTGGAACAGGCAGTATCAGTCTAGCCTAGTATCCGGGCTTGCTGGCTCTAAACAGGAGCATTATGTTCACTCAACTCTTGCAAACAGGTGTGGTCAGTCTCGGTTGGGCACGGTAGGCTTTGTTCCTAAATTGCCGCAAGAAATGGTTGTTGAAATAGTCGGGGTCGACCTGCAGTACTTTTTATGATATACTGTCAAGTACCTTCCCTTAAGTGTGCTAGAGGGTGCTTAAGTACGTAGAGTGCTTTGGAGGGTCTAGGAATGTTGTTTAGGACGTTTCAGAGCTTGTATGTATTTCTTTATGGCCCTCTAGCCATTTCACTAGAATCTCCGCCATAGTCCTTCTCTTGTGCCTGACTCTTCCCATGTGCCTCCACCCTATTTGGGACCAGACGGTGGCGTACACTAACAAGCATGCGCTGCCCAACGAGAGCCAGAGCAAGGAGATCCTGATCCGACGCCACGCCAGCATCCGACGCAGCATCCGCCCCGGGAGTTTCCAGAACGAGGTAGGCGAAGACACAGCCGTCACGGATAGTCTTAGTGTTGAGGGTGATTCACCCTTTTGGTCGAAGACCAAAATTACTGGGTTTGATCTGCAACTGTCCACATCTGACCTATAGGCGTCCTTGAGCAAGATACCTAAACACCTCCCTGCTCTTCAGTGACATGTATTTGATTTCATGTATTTGTAAATCACTTGGATTCAATGGGACTTATGCGATAATATCATATCTCATATCTTAATATTGATTACCTGATATTGACGATATTCCTTCGTTTCATCTCATGATTTCAAATATTTTCCTCTTTACCAGCCGGTTCCAAAATCTCAGAAGTACTTCTCTCTGCCTGCCGGGCAGAATCTGGACTCACACTTCCCTTTCAAGAGACGAAGCCGTGCAGGTAATATGACCAATCGGGGCTCAGACCTGTTCCTTTTGAGCTGTCCCCTGTTTCACAATAAGATACTATTAAAAACAAATCATCTTCACAAGATGATTATGATTATCATATGATGTAGCTAGATGGAGGAAGACAGAAAAAATCCAAGTAAACCAAAACGCTAAATACACATTAACAGAAGAAAAACACAAGAACTAAGTGTATTCTGCAAAGCATGTTGTGTGAAGCAGAAACAGGAGAGGAGGAATGAAGAACAATTTTCCCTGTACCCTCGCTCCTACCAGGCGACGAGGAGACCATGTCGGAGACGGCCTACCCCTCCAGACGAATCCGCTTCAACAGGCCCTCCCGCTCCTCCTCCAGAGCCATGGTGCCGCTCCAGCGGATGGGCACGCTGACGGAGGCCTCCTCGGTGGACGTGGTGAACGAGGACCCCGGGCGACCCCGCGCTCCTCCCCTTCCCGCTCCGCGCCGACACTCAGACAACGTGCCCGATGAAGACACTGAAAACGAAGACGACGACACGGCAGAGCACGCAAACCCGCCCACGTCGCCGTCTTGGGCCGCCGAGCCGACGGAGCGGCCGGAGAACCCCACGGTGAGGAACCCCCTGCTCAGGAAGCCTCAGTGGAACCCTAAGAGGCACTGAGGGGCCTGTGGTGGGTCTTCTTGGCAGCAAGACTCCTGGGGAACACGGCTCTCTTCAAGGGGCCCCGACGGCCTCATGGATCCCCTCGTCTGGCTGCTGTGTGGTCAGATGAGCCAGTCGGCTTTAGTTACCATGCTTATCTCCAAAGAGACTTGATCCTTCGTGCTACACTGCCATTGGCTCATCCGCAAGCATTCTTCGTTGCCAATGGGCGGCTGTTAATGCGATGAGCCTGGAGGTGTTCAGACTGAGTGCGTTCAGGGACTGGAGGTACTGAGAGGTGTGCACTCTCCCGTGGGAGAGTTTTATTTACTCTCGACATGTGAACTACACAAGAGACATTTTATTTTATTCTTCAAATACTGGGGTTCTTCACACTTGATCTCATGACCCACTTGTGTAAAGTTGTCATTTAAATTAATTTAACAGTTTTATAGTTAATTATCTCCCTATTGTACGTAGTGTATATAGTTATTTTTAATTGTTTGTTATGGCCATGGTGTACTAGTTTCTGATAATAGCGGTATTTAGTAGTGCACCAAGAAATGTAACTATGCAGAACAAAGCCCTCTTTCAATGTTTGTCTGTTACAACAGCGGTCCAAATTGTAAAAAGACCTGTCCAATGTTTTTTTAACGCTGTATTAATAAAAAGTGAAAATCCTTTTCAACTCTGTTCTGACTGAATTATAGACGGAACTAAGTCACTGCATTTTTTTCTCGCATTTCGTTAGGTAAACATCATCCTTTAATTGGGAGTAGTCAGAAGCACAGCCTCTTGGTTAACCAATGATGTCGAGCCACCAGGCACCCCACTGCCGTGTGTACTGACATCATTGGTTTACATTCAGCAAAAGAATGCAGCAGTCTCCTCCTTGCACCCTGGCAATTAATGTATTATTCCCCAGTAGGCAAGCAGAGAGCTGTTCCCTTTGCAAGGTACGTTAAATCATTCCTGATTCTGCTGTCATTCATGCCTGTGGACTTGCAGCAGAGACAAGGTAGGCTCAGGGACTTAGCCTATGTTTTAAGGTAAGTTTTACGTTTTCTGCATTTATTGTCAAATTATTGAATGATTGATTCTGGCAAACATCTGGGCAGCATACATTGTAAGGATAAATAAATTCTAAAAGTAGCAGAAAGTCTTTTCAGACCTTTTAGACCAATCTGTTTATTGTATGTTTTTATCTATTTGGCGACAAAATTACATATTTTATTCAAATTAAACACAGTATTTTGTTCGTGTCTTACTCGTGAAATGATAGTGGATTGTTTGACTCCCAGTCAATGGATTGGATTCGATCTCCAGCATCCACATTTTGGCGGGAGACATCATTGAACCTCATGCTTTACGTGACCTGGCATGATATTACGTGTTGCGTTGATTTAAGTAAATAGTAATGTCATCCTAAGCAACCAGTAACGTTCAGCATTCATGTGTGAAAGACGACGCATAAAAATATGTAGGCCTGTAGGTCCTATATTATAAGGCTGTCAATACTTTTGTTGGGTTCTGTCGTTATTGCTGAAGGCAAAATGTAAGACAGCTTTAGTGAGTTCAGAGTTGGAGAACGTGCCGAAGAAACGCACAAAATTCAACATGGTTAGAAAGGTTTGACGCTCCACTCAAGCAGAGGCGGTGTCCTCTTATTATGCGGAGCCAGTCCCCCTTAACGCCAGCTCAAGCCCCTTCAGATCCTATTGGTTAAGGGATCTGAAGGTGCTTCGAATTGAAGCCGACAGAGCAGTCATAGCGTGGATGGAAGATACCAAAACGAACCCAAACCACCAAAAAACATTATTTAACTTTTCTACTGCAAGTAGCCTATTTACTCCATCCAAAGATATCTACAACAAAGATTCTCAAGAGTAAGATGTGCCCATCCATGAGTTAATCCACTCAAGGTTCCTTTTTCTAGGAGGCTAGTGTGTAAATTTACGAAGTGCAGTTTTAACTGATTAGTATGAAGGTGCTTTGAGGTACAGCTCTATTGTGGATTTGTTGTTTCTTTGAGGGCATGTTAGTGCCCTCAAGCGGTTTGACTGGGAACTTCTGGATTCGATCTTCATATCCTCAGTCTATGCAGTTATTATGTCTGCGTATAATAAATACTGTGCTCACTGCCATGTTGTGAACCTTTTTCTACGATGTCATAGAATATATGAAAATATGTCAGAGAAATTACTTGATTATTTGTGTTTGTCTTTGGTAGTGCACAACTGATTCTGGTGTTTGAAATGGATTATTACTTTGTCGGTAAAGGTGATGGATTAGTCAGTATTTTTGCTTGCTGGCTGTTGAGCTCCCGGATAGGCCTACCCATGACCCGGTTCCTGCGTGAACAGTGCTGACTAAAGGTTTGTCAGCTTTTTATTTAAAATCCAATGTTTGCATGTGTATTTATGTAAGAGTAATGTAGATGTTTTATTTTGTGCCTTGTCGCCAAATGGATTATGTATTATGGACACGTTTGAACATTCATTCTTGTACCCCTCATGCAACAACTAGTGCTACATATGTTTGCCCACAAGATGGCGCTCTAGTTATGCTCTTGTATTAAGGGCTCTCCAAGTACCTAATCATAAAAGCAATAACTGTTTTAATAGACTGCATATGGGAATACATTTTATTTTTTACTTGTTTGTATTCATTTATGCCCATCGATTTCTAATACTTCTGGTATTACTATTGGTTTTGGTATCTCATAACTCCTGTGGTTCTTGTGGTCATGTTATATTCTACTTTATATGGGATGCCACAAATCCATGTGCACTTGTAATGTAATTGGGGGACCCATCACGACCCATAGTCTCTTTGGTTCCCTAAAGCTTAATAGACTATGCTGCTGCTATCAACACAAATACCTTGGGACAAGACTCAAAAAATAGAAAAAGGTTTTATTCACTGTGGTCTATTAAAATAATCTGGATTTACATTATTTCTTTAAGGTGACCCTTAAATACATCTTCACAGCTCTTTTGTCTCTATAAATCAGTTGTCATTTTATAGTAACTAAGGAGTGAAATTACCAAACGAGCAACAAAAACCCTTTAAAGTGTCCACTTAAGCCTCACCCAAGATAAATAATTTTCTAATTCAGCATTGTCTGTTAACACATGTAAATAAATTCAACATGAAATAGGGTACAGTAAATGTTTGTAGGCTATATAACAAACCAGACTAAAATCTCACCATAAAAACACCTTCAGTAGTATATTGAACAAAGTATGTGTGTGTGTTTGTTGAGGTAGATTGGAGTTGTATGACCAACCTGCAACTCAAAACTACAATATGAACAGTCTCTCAAAAAATCACGTTAAAAGAGTTTCTCATTGGAAAGTTTGGAAAGGGTCCCTCTCCTCTTCCTCTTTTGGGATATTAAGTACAGTATATCATGCTTTCTGGGGTTTGTACTGCTGGGATTTGTAGTTAAAGTAGTCAGTATTCTGACTTACCTATTAAAACATACCACTTAATTCTCAATCAGCCCAGTGTCGATTAGACTGAGCTAGCCCTTGACAGAGTTTGCAAAAACCCATGAAAGCAGATGAGATTTAAATGAGAACTTTCTCAGTGAAACGAGGGTATTTTGATTTACTTTTTGATTTACTGTTTATATTGAGAAAACAGTAATGGTGGACTTTACCCTAATGTCCCTGAAGAAGCTACAGAATCTCATACGCTTCCATTGATTTTTGCTGACTCGGTCAAATGCTCCAGCGCTGGGCTAATTTGAGATAAAAACATTCAATGGTAAATGCTCTCATTTTATGGGTATGTGGACAATAACTTTATCTTATAAAAAGTCAAAGTATTCCTTTAAACAACTTTTTTTGGGATATGTAGTGGTAGGAATGGGAAGTGGTTTGGATGTATAGTGGTTAAGCTATCAAATAAGGCAACAGATGGAGTCTCTGTCCTCTAGGTCAATCATTTTACAAGACCATACCTCTTCTAAAAAGAAACGCTGTCCTGAATGTTCAAGTGTTGCCCTAAAATGCTAATTATAACCATCTACCTTTTGGAGGTAAGAATGGCATAGGCACAGTTCGTTGATCTACTGTTCATGTCTGCCACTGGCACCCTATAAAAAAAATAAAAAATGTCTTTGGTGAATGACCGACATGTAGAGACTCATGCCATTCGTTCTCACACTCACACACATTCTCTCTCTCTCTGTCTCTGTCTCTGTCTCTCCCACTCAGTCTGTCTCTTGTGTATCTCAGAGTTTTGCCGTCTTGGTCTTCCCTCTGCCACTCCACTTGGGGATCCGGAACATGAGCAGAATGGCGGCCGACAGCGCCAGCAGCACCCCCAGGCTGGGCGGTCCGCAGGGGCTGACCTCCTGGGCCAGTCCGGAGAGGAGGGGGGCCAGGATGCGTCCGACGGCCGTGACCGACTGCCCCGCCCCGATCAGGGTCCCGCTGGCTTGGAGGCCTCCCCTCTGCAGCTCCAGGTCCGTGATGCAGGTGCGCCCGATGGTGGTGGAGATGGCAAAGAAGGTGGAGCTGAGCACCACCTGACCCACGCTGGGCGCGGCGGCGTACAGGAAGATGAGGCCGCACGTGAGCACGGTGGAGTGCAGCAGCAGTGCCGGCATGTCCTTGCCGTAGAGCGTGGTGACGGGCCCCACCAGGCAGCCGGCCAGCGCACCCAGCGTGCTGCTGTAGCTGATCAGGTAGCCCGTCACCTTGGGCTTGATGGAGAAGCGCTCCTCCATGGCCAGGGTGAAGTTGCTGTAGTACAGCATGATGCCGATGGCCATGAGCAGGCGCACCAGGAACAGGTCCCACATGTCGGACGTGGCCACCAGCCGGATCCTGGAGACCACCGAGGCCAGCTGCCTCCAGGCGGGCTGCAGCAAGGACACGTGCCTCCACCGGGTGAGGGCGGAGGGCGGCTTGCCCGGGCCGGGGGAGGCACCGGGCTCGGGGAGCTCCTCTTTGGGCACGGAGTGGTGGTTGTTCCCCTGGGAGGAGCCGTTCTGGTAGGCCCCGTTCTTGGTGGCGTTGTGGTCGGGACAGATCTCGCAGATGTGGCTGTTGGAGTTGGCGTCGGTCCTCTTGACGAGCGCCTCACTCCAGGGCAGCATCCACACCAGCCCTGGAGCACACAACTCAAGTTTATTACACGTCAGGGTTCATGTTCAGTGACATTAACTTCAGAATATCAATGGCTGGTTCAATAGATCAAATGTATTTTTTTAAATTTTTATATTTTTTAATTTTCTACTTCTTTTATTCCCAGATAAGTAAATAGACCATCATGTCAAAAGGTTACGTTGTGCGTGTTGGGAAGTGGATGTTTTAAAAGGGGAGCCGTCTCCCTCGCTCTTATCTAAAGCAAAACGGTACCATTCCATACGTGTGTTGGTCTGCAACATGCACGTCTATTTGGCGGAACAGTTGGTCCATTTGCATGGGATTTGCTTCCTCCATTGGTTTGATTCAGATAGGGAATTCAGCTGTCAGAGAGCGGTATATATAGACTGCACTGTACACACATGCACACAACCACCACCATTATCATCATCCTCCTTACCTGCGTTGAGGAGGAAGATGGCGGCGCAGGTGAATGAGGACGTGTAGAAGCCCCCTTCGTGTTCGGCCAGGTAGCCTCCCACCACCGGGCCCAGGATGAAGCCCACACTGGACGCTGCGTTGAAGTGTCCCATCACCAGGGGCCGTTCTGTCTCCGTCACCAGGTCCGACAGCAGGGCTCTGCAGATGGACAGCGAGTGCTTGAACAGCCCTGAGTGGACAAAGGGTGCATGGCACATACTTGCAGTTAATAACACAACTCCTTGTCTGCACAACTAACGGATTCCCTCTATTAGCCTTGGTTTGGGGTCAGGCCAAGGAAATAAAAACGGACATATCTTCAATACAAAAATGTATGGTTTATGCACAACGTTAGCCTAGGTAACTGCATTAAAGGTTGTTACGAAAATCGATAGAGCATTTGGGTAAAAATTATAATTATTTTTTTATTATTATACAGGATTATATATAGGAAAGCATTAAAGGTCACAAAGTTACAATTTAAGACGGGCCTGACTCAGTGTAAAACTGAGTTTATGAAATGGGCTGGTACAGTGAGAGATGTCATTGTCGTATATGGCCCCTACTCCCTACTCACCCACGGGTATCCGAGCGATGACGAACAGCGTGATGCTGGAGGAGAGCCCCAGCAACCCATAGCCCAGCGAGCTCAGCAGCAGGCAGGTCAGCAGAGAGTAGCGTCTCCCCACCACGTCGCTCCAGCTACCCTGCCACACACACGCACACACACAAAATACCATAAACAACCATGTTCCTCTACATATGCTGTACATAATATTCACAGGATTTATAAAGGCTATATATGTTAAATGAATATTGAAAGTTCAGGTTTTTAACTGCTTGATCTGTGCATATTAGAGCAGGGATGATTGTATTTTATATGTCAAATATATGTTTCAGTTAGGGAGCCGGAGTTTAGATATTGATAATAAAAAGATGTCTAATGTATCCTAAATACTTGAATGACATAAGTCATACCATCATAAAAGTTGTAGTAAAAAGGGCAGAGATTGACTTGTTTGTTATTATGAATCATTTCTTTTTTAAAAAGGTGCTTCACCTTCTAGGTGAACCAGATGCCCTAAATGTAAATGTAAACGGCTAACATAGCCACTGAGTCAACAGCTACAGAACCGGCGATGGGCAGATCTTATCGGGGACTTATGACAAACAAAAAATTATACACTAGTGGTGGGAAGTGTTTGATCTTCGGTTGCCTTTGGCATAGCTAGCAGTACTCCCTAATTTATACAACGATTATGTCTCTTTTAAACTGTAATTAAACTATTTGCATGTACAAACCCCACGGCGCTGACCACCAGGAATGCGGGATCAGGTGTGGTTAACAATGTATGCGAATCAAAACATCAAATCCTGAAATGGGAATAAACCCGGGCACCGCTGTTACTCCATATACGGAGGTGGGATGGGAAGGGCCCAATGGCTACCAGAAACCGCCTAGAACAGGCGATGGAGCGTCATCCTCGTAACTGTTTCACAAAAGCTATCCCGTCCTGACGTCTAAATCCCCCCCCACACACGTGAGCTTTTTGATGGAGATCCTAGCCAAACATCACAACACATTTGGACTGCAATGCCCATGCCCAGCCTTCACATGGGGTTTCCATCGATATAAAAAGGAATCAATACAGAGCCATCAGGTTGAGTAGAGACCCAGACAGGTTTAAGTGGTCGGCACGTGAGTGTAGACGTCACCGCTGCAAGTTTTCTCAACGTATTCTTATGGAGCTCTTGGATTTTCCATCTTGATGCTGCGCTTCAAGTTCAAACCATGTACAATTTGGCGGGATGAGGCTGACCTTTCGAAGCTTATCCTATCAGAAGGCAACTTTGTTTGAAGTTTAAAACCCAACAGGATCTTAACACCACTGGCTTACTTAGTTTCTTAACCTAAATACATGCTTCCATTCATATGCTTTCATATGCCATCAAAGGGGGAAATATGGTCAGCATACTAGCATCTTTATGTTATACGTGATGGTCTATAATACATAAATGGATTATAGACACCCTACCACGTGAACGCCCTACCCCTATGTGTGAATGCGCAAAACGGCCAAAGTGGTAGGGACAAGGGGGCTGAATTGAGATTGGGCCTAAGACTGCTAGCGTCGGCCATGCTTTGCTATCCATATGGACCTGCTGCCTGTAAAAACACATGAATATTTAAACACAATGGAACATGAGCAGGTTGGATGACCTGTCTTCAGAGACATAAAGAAGATGGGGCGAACTGACAATAAGCCACCTGACAAAATAGTTTAGAAGACAGCCATCCTGAAAGGATATGCTTCGGCAAGTTGCATTTTTGCTCACATGTAAAGCCATTTTGGTGAATCAGTACATCGTTTCTGGTTACAATACAGATTTCACCTAGTTTGGGGAACGGGTGAAATCTGAGCTTAGGTCTGATTGTTCTGGTTCTCAGCTCAAATGGTTTTTCATATTAGTTCTATCCTTTTGATGATAAAGCGGACAGCCATTGTGAATACATAGTATCTACCTGGCTGCTTTTGGAAGCTGTGAGGCCCTACAATAGTAAACTACTGGTTGTTGGCCAATGTTTTATTTTCGTAGTTTGCATTGAGCAACACCTTCTTGACTTGAGTTTTGTCTGGCAACATAGCAAACCTCAATAGTTTTAATTGCAACCTGTGACAAAGAGCGAGCTCCCTTGTGCAGTATCGCTTATGAGATCAAGGTAAACAATCTTATAATATCCCTGAGAACCAGCTTCTCCAACGGCACCCTGCATGGAAATGTATGCATCTTCACAGCCAAGATGAAAACCCTGGCTCCTTAACTCTCAATCGGGCCTCTCTACGACTGCTTATGTCTCTCTGGTGGACCACACCCAGAAGTAGAGGGTTTAACTAGATGCAGTGTATTACCAATCAGTCTCACACACTTTGAGCTCCTGACTCTGTTGCTAGCGGGAGAATCAAGGGAAAGGTGTAAGAACTGGCCCGCCTAATGCATAATGTATTATCACTTTATTCAAAAATAATACCAGCTTTGTCAAAAAGCTTTGATTAATTTGGATATGTCATCTGCCATTCGTCACATATGAAAGGTATGTAAAATTAGATAGCCCAGGGGACAGCCTGAGGGCTGCCAGCTGCTAACTGAATGGAATGAATGGACAAACAAGACGCTAGAGATTCACCCAACGGCTTCCTCTCGCTGCTACAGTTTGGAATCCCAGTGTGTCTCCAGGATCCAATCAGGGAATGCGATCGACACATCAACCACACTAACTGCCCACTCAGTGGGACCCTCCATCTAACCATATTAGGAAAGGACATCTAGAACTACAGGGCAGGTCTACTGCAGGGCAGAGAGGACACTCAAATTGAGTTTCGTCCACAACAACCAATCCTTTATGAAGTGTGATCCATACAGGGACAGCAGATTCATACATCGGCATACTAACACAAGGAGACTAATTAAGAAATTACTTCATGATTCATGAAAGCAACAGCTTTGACACAATGAGTAGCCAAAATGTGTACTCCTTTTCCTTTTGTCTTTTCATGTGGTCTGTCCAGTGGATATAAATACAAAAGATCAGGTCACTGAACACAATTCTATCGATTCCACATTTCTTTAAAAAAAATCTCCGTCTGTCTCTTTGTGAGTCTCTGCGGTAACACCTGGTCATGTTCAATATTATACCAAGACTTGACAAACCCACGCACACACAAAAAACTGCCAGTGTAATAGAATTAGAACCAATCGAGTTTGCAGTGCTCTGGGTGTAGCCAGTGGAGATCTCCTAATAGAGAACCGGCTGTTCTCACCAATTCTTTCTCCCCATTCCCCTACGGGAACCACAGATGACTCCTTATTTCTCTAATTTGTTGCATGACCCAAAGATTTAAGCCAATTAGAGCAGCCCTGGGAGGAGGGCAGAGACTTTGGTTGCTGTGAGAATCCGCATTCAGTTGGTCATTGTTTAGTAGTATTATCAAGACCATTTTAAGAAGGGCTGGTCTTGACACTCTTTCTTTTAGGCCACTCGACAATGTGATTGTAATGCCCCTCGGTTCAAGCCATGGGGTACCACTTGAGCCTAATCTCACAATAGTTATTTAAAATATGAGAAGCAGTGTGTTATTTAGCACTATTTAATTAAAACCTGAAAGGACTTAAAAGCATAGAAACATTTAATTGAATACAAATAAAGAGAAACGTATCAAGCTTAATGATTTGAGAGCTTTCAATATTCATACTTATTAAATACTTACGACTATAGTACTGGAAAAGAGCTGCAGGATCCCATAGGTTGAACCTGAAACAAAACAATTAGTTTTACATTGCAGCAAATAATCCAACATATCTCTCAAATAAAGTGTTACAAATTATAACCACAGTTTCAACTATTCCTGAGTCCTTCTACATGTATGTTGTACACTGAAGTATAATCTATAAAAAACAATCCAAAAGGGAGAAGTAAGAGGTCAAGATCAAATCAGTATCTTTTGCTATTCATACGTCATCTAGGCTGTGTGATTGCGGCCTTGATGACAGCCATGTATGAGAGCTGTGAACCAACATGGCTGTCCTGTTGTCCCCACCCTCAAACAACTAGAGCACAAGCAGTGTCTGGTACCTACCTACGATGCCCGCCACCGTGGGACTGGCTCCAAGGTGCTTCACATGGTGGCTCAGAAGAGGAATGATCATACTCACTCCAAACAGATCCTGTGCAACAAACGGGGGCCAAAGAGGAGTGAGGGATACGTTACGACAGGTTCTTCCTCAATAAACTTTACATATCCTTGTGTCAACACAATAATACTCATGTCGGCGACTAATTGCTGTTCAGATACAAGGAAAGAAGGCACTCATTCAACATTAGGTAGGGTTAGATTCATTCAACCTAACCCTAATTGCATCTGCATTCTTCAGTTATAACACTCAGCTTGTAATGATCCTGCTTCATGTTAATTGATCAGCATGACCCTAGGTTTCTTTCTATAAGTGCTTTCTGACTAAGTTACTATTCCATGAGTACCAATAGCTCAGCATACGAAAATAAAAGCGCTCTTCATCACTAAATGCCAAGTGTGATGCAAAACATTTTGATAGTAGTACTTAGGCCTATGTAAAGCAATAATTTATATTATTCTTATATCGTAACAATTTCGCTTTTCCGACAAAGGAAATCCTGGTGTTTAACTCATAATGGTTTGTCCTTGTTTATAAATGTCCTTACACATGTTAAGGATCCAAGAGCATCTGAAAGACAGACAGTCACCCTTTCAACACGTTTATTTGACAGGGGTGATGCGTTTGAAGATGCAGCAATCAACCCACTCCAATGTGTCTACAAAACCTGTCCACCCATTGGAATCAAGTCAATTACAGCAATATTAAGTTCAATGGTGGGATGGTGAAAATCACTACAATATTTATTTTCAATTGACATAAAATCAGGACTTTTTAAAGCACAAACACAGACATGCAACATATACAACATTGTTTTACTTACCATGAAACCCACCACATAGATACATTTTATAATCCGCGACTGTCTTCTTGGTTTCTGTAACAACGTGTTACATTTTGTGTGATTCATTCTCCTGCAAGTAAAGCTCCCGGTATCCAATACGGAAGCGGTTATATGTTGAAGCACAGTCCCACTATCCGGGTGATCGTGCCTAACAACATTGCTAGGTTTAGGCTATGGCCGCACTGATAAGGGGGTGGTTTGATCACTATTGGTTTCTTATTTGCGAATAAAAGAATAAAAACTATCCCAAGTGTTTTTTATCTATGGTTACAACAAGCTTACAAAGATATATCATGAATGAATACAGCGACAGCTTGTAATTAGATACATTTCTGTTTGCTTCCGTGTGGCGGAACCCTCTCAGCAATCACAATTGGTATCGTCCAATTACGTCAGGAGGCTTGCTCAATTTTGCATGCTGCTTCTCATAATGCATCCAAGGCTGCTTCCCATATTAAATGGGGCTTCCTTTGTAACAATATGATGTACTTCAATACACCATGCATTTATCACTTGTATATGCCCCTGAAAATATGTATATTACATAAATAGCAAATAGCAAATAAATAGCAAAGCAACCTCAGTCTGTATGGGTTGAACTTTTCGTCACTTGTGCCCCACCTTCTGGACTAGGAAGGCACATCACCACGTGTCTGATGTGGACTCCAGAGATCAGTGACGCATAGGATGTAAATCTAGTACGATCAAGTATCTATATTGTATCAGAACAACCCAGAGAGGTTTTTCTACTATGTATAAATACAAACATTTATTATCTCCAATCTATTAAAATGTTATAATATGTCATATGTCTTTCTTATTTTGATCTATGTATGTCTGCTGAACATTTGTTTTTTCAATAAATATGTACATTTTAACATTAGTATATATTATCACACACACTCACACACACACACACACACACAAACACACACACACACACACACACACACACACACACACACACACACACACACACACACACACAATAACCCCCACACACACAAACACACACACAAACACACATAGGGAGTACTACAGAGCAGCTAAACTAC
>OOFH01104954.1:3810-15527 GCA_900323355.1 Merlangius merlangus
TACTTACTAACAATGTCTCTGGGGTAACAATACTTACTTACAATGTTACAGGTGTAACAATACTTACATACAATAGAACAATACAATTGGGCTTGTGAAGCAGTACTTGTGATGCATGTTACTGGGGTTACAATACTATGATGTTAACGGAATATCACGACTTACTTACCATGATGCCAGGGTAACAATACTTAGTAACCATGGTACCGGGGTAACAATACTTAGTAACCATGGTACCGGGGTAACAATACTTAGTAACCATGGTACTGGGATATGGATGCTTCTGCGTGTTCCTATCAGGTATCTGGACAGAGGTCCTGGAGGCCATCGGCGTCATGGCAGTAATCGCCAATGGCCTGGTGATCGGCGTGTCGTCAGACTTCATCCCCCGGATCGTGTACCAATACCGCTACGGACCATGCGCCAACGGCACCGCCGCCGGCAGCCAGTGAGAGACCGCTTCTTCCAGCGCTGCTAGCGCTGTGTGTAGCAGTATTCACCCAGGGTGTAGATGATGTACATGTGGTTTATTTTGGTTCCCTGTGCGTCCAGCTGCATGGCGGGCTACATCAACAACACGCTGTCCATCGCCCACATGGCCGACCCGGACATACGCAACGAGTTCCTGCCAGAGCAGATGATCACCGCCGGCGGGCTGAACTTCTCCTCCTGCAGGTCGGTCCTCCCTACTGGATGCTTTACTGAGTGAATAGATGTTTGTATCTCTGCATCCTGAGGCCAACAGAAATGGCACAGGCACATCAGCTCTGAATACTGTTTCAGTCTCCAACGTTTACCACAAAAAACACAGCCGAGAGGACAGCCATTGATGTAATGTGTACAAGATTTGTTTTCTCCATTCCTAAGAATAGGACCAGTGTTGTAAATGGTCCAACTCAGTTATCACAGTTATTTTGGTTCCCCCATGAACCCATGAACCCTGAATGGGAAGCTGTGGTGGTGTTAAAGGAGCTGGACAGCTGATGTGTGTTACCATGTTGTCTTCTATGGAGAGTTGATGTGTTTTCTCCCCAGCTACAAAGACTACCGGAGCGAGGGAGACTACAGCTTCACCCCACAGTTCTGGCTGATCTTAGCTGTACGTTTTGCCTTCGTCATCCTTTTTGAGGTGGGCCAAAAACAAGAACTGCAACCCAGACTTTACCTCGCAATAGAGCAAGCGTGAACTGTTGTCTAACATGTTTGTTCTCTCCATAACAATTTTAGGAGGGTGAGGATGAGGATGATGAGGTTAATATTTTCTTGCTTTTTTGTTTGTTTTCTGTGCTTACAGCACGTTGTGGTCATATTTAAATTTGTGACAGCCTGGCTTGTCCCGAGCGCGCCCATGCAGGTGAAGAACATCCGACTCTTTGACAAGTTCAACCAACTGAAGCAGGAGAACAGGTGAGCTGCCAACAGACTCAGGGGGAGGGTCAGGATGCAAATCTCTCATTTCAATGCATGCAAATACCCCAACAGTAGATATTTGAACCATCTTGTTTAACTTTTACGTGTCTTTTATAACCGTGGATTAGCACTATATGTTTTCAATAACAATCAATTGTTGTTTCTAGTTTATTTGTAGAGAAAGAAGTGTCAAAAGGAGAATGAATGAAGACTGCCAAATAAAATTTGAAGTTGAACCAACCACCAGTAGCTGCCTCTGACGCAGCTAAGCACTTCCGTTGGAAATATGTTTGCCATCTTAACTTGATGACTGTGAGAGACTCATGCGAACACATCCAATGTGTTGACAATGTGTGACTGCGTGGAGTTTCTCGCTTGAAGATGGGTCCTGCACCGCCTCTTGTCAGCCACAAGGTGTGGCCAAAGCCTAACGCCTAACCTTTACGCGGAAATGAAGGAGAAACAAATTGTGTTGGAGAAACAAAATGTGTTGGACAAAGCCTTTTATACCGGTGTTATTTAATACAAGCATGATGTGGAGAGTTGTTTTTTATTGACCTTGCACTATGACTTAAGATAAAAGTCAAGATTGAAATGAAGCACTGCAGCTTTTACGAACGGCCAAACATGGTCCAAACATGTTGGGTAGGAAGGACTGGGCCATATGGATCCACGTAGGAACGAAACCATGTATTGACTGATCTCATGTAGATATCCTTTCCATTGCAGAACTGTATTAGGCTATTTGATATCTTGAAATATTGAAATTAAAATTATCTTGGGAACCACTTTATTCTTCATATTGGCATTATGATTAATCTTATTGTAGTAATAATTATTATTATTATTTGCCTAGCATTAATGCTTTGTTTGTGTACGTGCTTTCTGTAATTGTGAATTCGAATACATTAACATAATCATGTTGTGATGCTGTTATGGTCAGCATATATTAGCCTTTATTTAACTGCCTTTTGTAAATCTGAGACAGACTTCTGTTTTTGCTATTTTTTGATTGTTAATAATAATTAAAAAAAACTATGTTGACTTCTGGATATATGCATTTGCCGTCCATGTTAAGGTGAAGCAGAACAGCATCCTTTAGTTTACATGTATATATTGAGTTCAGTAAGGGAAAAGCATCATTTAGTTTACATGTATGCATTGAGTTCAGTAGCAGAACAGCATCCTTTAGTTTACATGTAGTCTATGTATTGAGTTCAGTAGAAGCAGAACAGCATCCTTTATTTACATGTAGTTCAGTGTCAGCAGAACAACATCCTTACGTTTACATGTATGTAAACGGTATAAGCAGAACAGCATCCCTCGGGTTTCACTGGGTGTCACGTGACCCCTCCTCGCTGCCACCCAACAGGTGAGCAGCAGCAGGTGTCGTGTTTCCGTAAAACTCTACTGAGTGGCTTTTAAACCGGTAATAACAACTCTGATCTCATAACGTAATATATTAAACTTAGACCTACAACCTTCCTTACCGCAGAACACAGGATACTAAAGTAGGACTACTCTGAAGGAGGGAATAATGCTCATCTTTTTGGCATGCACTTGCTTCCTCTTTGCACTTGTTGACGGTAAGTAAAATTAACATCTTACCCCAAGCCTCCCATTACCGATTACAATGCTGTATCTCTAAAAGTCCTTATTTTTTGTAATGACGTTTGATCTGTTGTTTGTTTCAGTGAAAAACAAAGTTCAGATGGGCAGGCTGCCGGGGATTGGGCTATCACTAGTTAGTAATATGACAATATTAAACCCAGCATAGCGTTTATGGTTTGAAAGAGTATACAAATAATGGAGGCCATTAGGAGGGCTTTTAATAAAGTCCCAAAATATGGGTTATGCATGTGTCCAGTGCGTGTGTGTCAAGCACTCAGCAGGCTATCATGCTGTGTCAGTGTGTACCATAAGGGCGCTTTGGCAACGCGGCTCGGTGGACTTTGCTCCCGGATGTCTCGTCTGCGGTTCCAGAGCGTTAGGAGGCACAACATAGGCCTACCAGACAAAAAACCACCGATTGTGCAAGTTGTCTAGGTTTGGCCTGATCAGGCGCTCATTCCTGTATAACTGGTTCGTATCAGGCCAGTTCTCGTTCAATAAGGACCATGCTCTGAAGGATATTTTCATTGACCACCTTTCCAGGTATTTCGATAAGGAGTCAACGACCTCAACAATGAACATATTATGTAATAATATGTGAATATAGTGTGTGTGTGTGTGTGTGTGTGCGCGCGCGCGCGTGTGCCTGTTGGAAGGGCTGAATGAATTTATGTGGTCTGGATATAGACCACCTGATACCGTGTCTTAACATTTTTTATTAATTAAATTCAATTAAAGCTTAATTGTTTTGTCTCTGGCCCTGTGTGAATTTATAGCCATGTTGTGAATAAAGAGACGTTCAAGCTGAATGACCCAAAAAACGAATTTCCCTCTGACTCTTACGGTCTATTTGCAGCCCATGGAAAAAGTCAACAGTCAGAGTTGACCTTCACACACCATTAGGGTTTACTGCCTTTCCCCTGAAACCACAAACCACACACAACAGACCCGTATTGATTGTGCACCAAATTGTTTAGGGATTAAGGATTTTCAAGGATAAAAGTTAAGGTTACAAGTCTGTGATAAGCCGAGAGGAGTCAATAAGCCCACGTTTGAAGGAAAGTAGTGTTTGCTCTGCCACGTTTCATTCAAACTAATGGACCTTCTCTCCGTGTTCCTCAGCGTGTGTGAACAGCACACACTTTGAGGAGCGCGTGGTCTACGTGGGAGAAGGGACTGGATACAGTCTGAAATGCCCTCTGGCCACCTGGTTGGGGGTTCGGATCCCGGACACCCAGCCAGGCGGCCGAGAGGGGGCAGTGACCTGGCTCAAAGACTGCCACGAGCTTCCGCCCCCGTCTCCCCCCGGCCGCTCGGACACTGGCCCCGGACTCTTCCTGGAGTTCCCCACCTTGGGCCCTGAGGACCAGGGGAACTACACCTGCCTGCTACCGGACAGCCTCATCTCCTTCACCGTGCGCCTCCTGGTCAAGGGTGAGTTCAAACAGAGATGCAGTCGTTGTTGCTTTTGTCAACCGCAGTCTAGGTTATTACCATGTTGGTCCAAACATGTTGGGTAGGACTGGGTAATGCAATATTGTTACATATTTTAAGCACATAAGCTGCCCCCCAGGTGTGACCGGTTGGTTCTGCGATGTGTTTTTTTTTTTTTTAATTAAAGACGTGACCCGCGATGTCTGTCCGGACTCGGGAACTCCGACGTCCATTTATTGGTTGCTCTGAAGATACACATGAAAAACACAGCTTCCTCTTAGATCGTGCCCCTTTTTAAGAACTCCAACTCCTCTAGAAGCACACAGAGGGGGAGGGGAACTAGCATGACTACAAGAAGGTCAGGTGTATGCTAGCTCACCCAACAAAATACAAAATTCACCAAAACACCGAAATCAACATGGATATGTAAACCAGACTTCAATCTAACAATGTACAATCAAAATAACTAATATAAAGAATGGTAAACTATAAGATGGTCGACGATCTGATCATAAAATAAATATACACACCTCTTCCCACGGGAACCAGAACAAAGGGAAGAGGGCAAGGGGGCCCGGGAAACTTATGGGGTCCTCAGGAATGTGGGCGGGAGCACAGAAGGAGGAGGAGTCAAATCAAAGAACAAAATCAAATAGAAAGGAGCACATAAGGGGACATAGAAAGCTACACTTCACGTAATAAAACAAAACAAAATCAATTTTGTGTAATTATAATCTCAAGGATATGACACCCTGTTACACAGGCACGGGCTATGGGTGCCCGAGCCCCTGCCCTTTTCCCTCTGAAGGACCAAAGTGCCCTTTTGAGTGGTGATTTAAATTTTCAATGCTTTGTAAAATCACGCATGAACAATTAAACATTAACATGTGAATCAATTATTTGAGAATAAAAATGTCTAAAAGTAATAATAGAAGTAAAGTTTGTACCTTGTAGCTTCGTTTACCGGCGCTTAGTGCGCTGCTGCTGCTGGGTGACATCATAGGCTATAAACGTGACCTCTACAATTTGCCTGCCTGCAAGATGTGCTTGTTTTAAGAGACGGTACAATGCAGGGTAAGATCACTACAGAGTCAGACACAGACAGTTGTTTCTAAAACCATTAAGTTGATAATGCTAAATAAACTGTAATTTAATTCGTTTTTTAGTGTCATTTTGAAGTATAGGCCTATGTTTGCCAGCAAAAGCTTTTCAACAAGCATCGTTTTAACTGACCTGTGAAAGTGTCTACCACTCGGTTTATTTTCTATAGCCTACCAGCTAGCTACAACTAACCTTTCTGGGAAACCTTTTGAAATGGCAAAGGGAACGCATACATCGTTATATTTAATCTGTATATTCTGTTGTAACTACTTGGCCACATGACTTTGCCAAATCCGTTTCATGTCTACTCTGTCTCAGTGTCTCTGGCAGACCGGGGTGAAATTGGTTTTACATTCGACATTCGTCTATTTTCCGGGGTTGTATCTATTAGCGTCACGAAAACCGCATCAATTTCCTCCAGGATGGTATTATTTTGTACATAAAACTGAGACTGACATTTCACAGGCTTGATCAACTCACCAAAATCAGCCAGTCTGGCAAAAGATCAAAGAAACCGCGCCAAATATACTTCCTAGTGCCATACGGCAGCGGGGTGCTTAGGGACCGTCAAAACAATGCGACGTATTTTTTTAAAATTCCTAGTAACTCACTGGAAATGCATCCTATCAACATCAAACCACTTCTGATGTGTTTATGTACTCGTTTTGTAGTTCCCACTACCCACTTTGTTTTAAAGAAAAAACCTTTTAATTGTTTTTTTAAAAAAATGCGAAAGTAGTCAGCTTTCTTTTTAATAGCTCGCTTGTTTTTATAGATATCAACACCAAACCACTTCTTATGTGTTCATGAATTTATTGTGGAGTTCCCACAACCCTTTGTTTTATAGAAAAACATTTAATTTTTTTTAAAAGGCATATGTATACATTGTGTATAGTTAGGCTAATTCATATTCAAGGCTTTTATTTTGTAATAGCTCAATTGTTTTTATACAAATAAACACCAAACCACTTCTGATGAGTTCATGAACACATCAGAGTTGGTTTGGGCACATGCACATATTTTTTTTTTGCATGTGCCGTTTTTTGAATTTGAGCCCCTGCCCCTCAAAGGGTCTTTGCACGGCCCTGCTTCTCACAAACAATGCCCCGGCCCTGCTCTTCCACTCACACCACTTTTTTAAAAAAACCCTCAGCGCGAAAGATGGAGTCCATCAAACGCATATAACTTTAAAATGTTTGCTACCCTGGCCTACACTAGTGCTGCACGATTTGGTGAAAAATTCATATTGTGGTTATTGTGGACAATATTGCGATTTGCGTTTGTGATATAATAAGCAAATGGTGTCATGAGTCTACTTGCTTGGTTATCAAGGAAAATGCCCACAGATTACTGATAATTTAAAAATGTTTATTTCTCAACTCAAACATACAAACTTAAATTAGCATAAAAAATACAAAACAAAAAAATGTGTACAGTACTGTTTTCTAAATAACAATATTTTACAAAATTAAATAAATAATATAAAGAATATAACCCTAACCCTTTTTTCAGGCAAAGGCATTTCTGCAATACAAACATGTTAGGTTTTTTCAATATTATAACTAAATAAAATTAATAGAATAAATAAGAAAATTTATTATTATTATTTTTTAAATCGCAGCCTTTTGCGGTTATACAATCGCAAAGGCTGATATCACAATTGCGCTTCGATTGGTCGTGCAGCACTACCCTACACCCACATTTTAGGAATGAGTTTGCTTCAGCAACCTAAGATAACGAGCACAGAGACGCAGGCAGGCTGGAAATAAAAGCACAGCGGGGTACCGATGTAGAATGACGAGTTGGAGCACGGCAACGGAAACTGTTATTGTGTCAACAAATATCAATATATTTCTTATATCAACATTCTGCTTGAAAATATCTATGATTTGCCCAATCAAACTTCTTGTTGATTGGTCGATTTGTTGTCATGCTGTTGTGTTTTTTTTATTATTATTATTATTATTTTTTTTTTTTTGATTAGCATGATTTAGCTGCTATTGTGAAGAATCTGCATTTGGAAAATACCTATATCAATTTAATGTATTTCCAACGTAATTCTCACTGGTTGGACAATTGCTGTTGTTGCATAAGGAGAAAAGCACCACTTAATCATTTATGTTTGTTTGTATTTTGTCATGGACTATACTGTATAAGAAATAACATTGACTTTGAATACAAAATAATAATAACATTTATTTTACATTTTGTGTTTTTTTTAAATAATCTTTTGGTTTAATATACTATATTACTTTAGGAGTCAAAAACAATTTTCAGTTCATTGAACTCTCTCAACCTATTTACTAACATGGTGTTTTCCAGATGCCTTGTACACCATCCTTACGAAATCTCCCGGTTCTCTTGCGGCATTTCACAGAGGCACGCCCCCTTCTGTCGGCCCCACTTGGAATTATGAGAGTATACAGAGTTCAGTGAGGCGACTCGACAACCAAAATGGCTGTGCCGATGAATATATTTATTTTCTTTGTATTTGAAACATAAAATGTTGACTTTGGTTGCAGAAGTTTAAATATCACGATTCAACAAACAACATGGTACATCTTAAAAAAGTCAGGTTGTGTGCTCTAGGATAGTTGGTCAACTTTCTTGTTTAATGCTTGATGGGCTTTGAGTGTGAACATATCAGAATTGGAACCATGGCACCCATCGCATTCGTGTGATGTCTTTATACTGCATAATGCTGCCAGCTGCGGCACTTTGTGGCTTGTGTGGTGTGCGATCCGCTTTAAGTTGAAGCCCTGCCTTGTGCCTTACCCAAAATCCACCGAGTTCCTCCACACAATATTTTATATTTAGGTTACCAGGTAGAATGCATTCTGTCTTTATTTGACTTTAGGGCTGTGCGATATGGACAAAATCTTCTCACATTTCATGTTAATAACGATATATATCACGGTATAGTGCATTTTTGGTAAATTATATGAAAAAGAATTCTAGCCAGAATAACCACACACTCTATAATACTATAAAAATCCTATCAACTAATTTCTTGGAAGGAGGGGGCATGTTTGGACCCATGGTAACTTTTACATGCACCGTAGCGTTATACTGAGAAGCCCAACACTCTCGGCCACGATCATCAAAATAAACGGCTTTCTAGAACAAGCTTCAAATATCCGCATACTTGACTCAACCCGTTAGAGATTAGCTTTTTTTCTTTAGAAAGATTGCATTATTTGACTCTTGTACTGCCTCAGAATGTTGCGGGACATTCGTTCTGTTTCAGACCGAATCCCTCCAAATGTTCTGTGTAGAACTGTAGGTTCTGTATTTTTCGTGCAAGTGTAGTGAAAATAAGGCAGGGTCAGAATGATGTAAAATACTGCCATTACGGATAAGTAATAGAACGAAAGGTACGATAAAGGGAAAAATGTAGTGATAGACGTTTTTTTCTCACATCCCGATATATATATGGTCAAAACGCCCAGCCTAAATTGACTACAGCCCTACTGGTTAACAGGCGTTACTTTTCTGCAGCATTTGGACATCCTTCACAAATGATCAACGTGTGTCATGTGTTCCGGCCAGACCAGTATCTAACTGCTGTTCTGCCAATTTATGCTCCCTTGTCAGTTTTACTACCAATTGATTCTGCGGAAGCGCATGACGAGATTATTGGTTCCCGGTGTAGTAGTGGTGAAAATACACACAATGAACCCCTGAAATCTCCAATAACTAAGTTATAATACAATATCAAAATATATTTTTACAATGTACATGGAGTGAGTTACACAGTGGTGTAAAATAACGTTGTCTTGGGAGCATCATTTGATAAGGGTAATTGGTCTAAAGATTAAATACGCTACCAAACGCATACGGTAGTACTTTTTGATTGGGTAGTTGTATACATTGTTCTGCCAATGTATGCTCCCTTGTCAGAGTCTATCAAATCATGTTACCCTCACAAAAAGTGCTACCTCATGTGTTTGGTAGTGTCGTCATGCTCATGTACAGAACCACTAGGTAGCAAAATCTGGTCGGTAGCATAAATTAGCAAAACACCACGTGCGTTTTGCAACACATTTATATTCCTGAAGGGCCAAGATCTGCAACCATCCCATGCCTCTTCCAGTATAACATCTGTGAAATGTATTTAAATGTTATTAATGTCTGTGTGTGGTTGTCTTGTTTTTTCCAGGATTCCCTGGACTACTAAAGCAGCAGCAGTCGTTTACTTTCACTGGATTTTAGTCAGACTCATTCTCCCTCAGCCATGGAATCGGTATGTCCCTCTGCTGTTTACAGCAACTTCTATCTCTCTCCCTCTCGCACGTGCAGAGCAGCGGCTGTGTTCAACCCTCAATGCTGGAATGTTTAGAGCAGGAGCATGCCTGTCCTCGCCCTGGCTGGGTTTGTCAGGGGCTTTGTGTGTGGGACTGTTGATGCACACACACTTTTGATCTTTCTGTCGACTATTATAAGTTCAAAAAGTAGTTGTAATTCGCATTTAGGGCTGGCACTACTACGTGCCAGCAGGGAGTCTATTAATTAGGTTTGAACAGACGTTTCAGCGGTCACTCCAATGAACTGGGAACAGGCAGTTTTCAGCTGTAAAGTCGGCTTCACAATCAACCCATTCTTTTTCATCAGGATGATCTGGCTTAAATTTTGTAAACAGCAGCTCTTCTTAAGCTATATAACAAGCAGTGTTAATTTGATCATCATTTCCGAATCCTCAATGCTTACGTTTGCCGTTGTCTGGCACCGAAGCGCTGCGGGAGGAGGGGCAGCTCTGCTGGCTACACACCTGGCTGACGTCACTTTTGTTGGTATTTGAAGTGAAATCCCAAACAGCTAACTCGGCCCTCCCTTCCGTATTTTATGCATCCATAAACGCTGTGCGGAACCCCACAAAACTCACCCCTTGTCGGTGATTGGTTGGAATATTATTTATTTTGGTTTTGAGTGTTTGGTAGTACCATTTGTTTTTGTATACAAACTCGGAGCATAGATTGCCTACAGAGACGTGTTTTTTTTTGACGGCCTGCTTATTGGGTGGCAGCTAGTGGATCATGAGAAAAGGTCAGACCAATGTGATCATTTATGTTTCGGCCTAGAATCGCTGATCCAACCTTTAACATTTAACTATTTAACCGTGTAATTGTGTTTTAAAATGAACATTTATTGATATGGTCAACCTTTTTATTGGGGTTTACCGTTACACCGTTAACTGCTACATCCCTAAACACAACCGTTTTATTTTGGATACCAACTTTTGACAAAAGAATGATAGCCAACTTAAATTTAGAGTAATCAAAGCATTTTATTTTCAAATGTTAGTAGGACCAGAAGAGAAGGGCAAGATTTGCTTACGTTAGCTGACACAATCATGAAAGAAAACAAAGACCTGTTTCAAAATGTATTTCATGATTTGAATAGTATACATTTTTTACATTTTGATTGCCTGAAATTCGTTCAAATAGCCCTAATACACAGCCATAATTATTATGTTTCCAGCTTTTCATTGCATTAACTAGGAACTAGGAACAGCATGGTCGACTTGCGCTACACCAAA
The DNA here is from genome assembly GCA_900323355.1 of Merlangius merlangus. NCBI lineage: Eukaryota > Metazoa > Chordata > Actinopteri > Gadiformes > Gadidae > Merlangius > Merlangius merlangus. The sequence goes on from OOFH01104954.1 coordinate 14,903, forward strand.
TTGTCTGCACTCATGAGCCGAGGTAAAAGACTCCCCCTTTCTTGCAAAGTCAACTCCTGACACAGCAGAGCTAATGGTTGACTCCAGGAGCACTCTGCTTGTCCAACTAGATTATGACATCTCCTTAGGAGACAGGCATGGCTTTCACCTTTTTCCTAGTATCGACCACGTCGGCCAGACTAAAATGCAGATGACGATGTATCTGCCGAAGGCTAATATTGCTATTGATTTAGCATGTGAATGCTGAATTGAGATTCAAATACCTACCTCAAGAACTTATATTTGTGAGCTTTAATTTATTTTTTTGACAGTCACCACAATTCCAGTTTTAAAATGAAAAGACACGGCTAACAAGTTGTAAATCTCTGCTGTTATTATAGCACAGTGGCTAATAATAGAAAAATCTGAGCCGACAAATAAACCCGAGGTTAACGTGCTGTTTTCATGGGAGCCGGTGCCTCGACTGTAGTTTCGGAATCATCACTGGCCTGAGACTGGCACCACACTAACCCCTCCATCCCCCTACCCCCGGCCAAAGTAGTGTCTGCTTGTTTGTGTGCAAGGGCGATCTGCTTACCGTCAGTAGGAAGCAGGAAAACTGATCACAAAGCCTCATCGACCTCCG
>OOFH01104960.1:0-17466 GCA_900323355.1 Merlangius merlangus
GTCTATACATAGGAACCCATTTCAATGCTCATGTGATGCACTGGATTTTATTCTGTGGATTGAAGACAACAATGTCACCATCCCAAGGCTGACCACGGATGTCTACTACTTCGTATCCTACGGCCATCCTCAGGTGATGATTTATTTTGATCAGTGTGTCAACGACACTCTGGCACTGCTGATCTCCATTCTCACGACTACCTTCATCGTTGTCACCACGTCTTTGGCAACGGTGGCGCACATCTTCTAGGGACGCCTTCTACGTCCTTCATTACCTGAAGGCCAAATGGAAGGGCTATCGTTCTTCGGCCTCACCAGACAACGTGTATGACGTCTTCGTGACCTATGACACTAAAGACCCCTGGGTTTCGGAGTGGGTGCTGGAGACGCTGAGGGTGAAGCTGGAGGTGGAGGGGGAGAAGGTGTTGCCCTTGTGTCTGGAGGAGCGGGACTGGCCCCTCGGCGTCCCGTTGATCGACAACCTCACCCAGAGCATTCGCTACAGCCGCAAGACCCTGTTTGTGCTGACCAAGGCGTACTCCAAGACCGGGGTGTTCCGCTTGGCCATGTACCTGGCCCACCAGCGGCTCCTGGATGAGAACCTGGATGTGATGGTGGTGCTGATGTTGGAGCCGGTGCTGCAGAACTCTCACTTCCTGCGTCTGAGGAGGAGGCTGTGCGGGGAGAGTGTTGTGGAGTGTCCCAGGACTGCGCCCCCTGAGCCCTGGTTTTGGCAGAACCTCAGGAATGTAGTCAGGGTGGACAACCAGACCATGTACACCAGCACTTACTCTAAGTACTTCACCTGCAGCCGGCAGAGAGACTGAAGCTGTATCTTGGATGTTTTCCTCTTTTTTTTCTGAATTTCTATCATCGTTAGCTGTTACTACTATTTAAGAAGTTACTTAAATTTACTTGTAGTGGTTGTACGCTTTTTTTGCAGTTATCTTTGTTGAGTGATGCTTTTGAACTGATCTTCTTTATGGGTTGAATGCTATGATAATGTGTGTTAAGAATTAACCACCTTTAACAGCCTAGTTTTAGGTCATAGTGTTGTCAGGCTTTGTTTTGTATTGCTATTGTCTTGTGGTTACAAAAGTTTCATAACATAGGGCCTCTAAATTTTTTATTTAAGGTTTGCCTGAGGCTGAATCGTTGACATTCCGGAAAGGCTGGTCAACTCTCAATAACATTTAAATAATTATATAGAGACCTCTGTGAAGTATATAAGTAAAAATGGGCCAATAGTTCCCGACACCAATGTTAAATGGGAGTATTTTCTCAATGACCTTTTGGGGCTTTCCATGTAGATTGTGAAATATTTCATGTGTTTTTTAAATCAAAAAGCATTCAATCAATTATTAAAAATATCAAGAGTTCTTCAGACAAATCAGTGCAAACATGTGTTTTTGATATCGTTGACTTTTCTGTAGATTAGAGTACTTTCCCTTTTTTGTCAGCACCGTCGTTAACTATTAAAAAATAAGAACCATAATCGCTCTCTCTTTGTCATTTAAGTTACTAGCCTATGTAACCTTTGATGAAAAAACATTTGATGTATTGTCGTTATTGCTGTAATTATTTCAAGTGCTGAAGTAAAATGCTCCTCTTATCCCGTTATGTTTGTAATTACACCACAAGAGGATCTGAAAACAAACTGTTGTCAATTAACCAACAAATTAGTAACGGCTTAAAGGCTTCTAAAGGTCAATGCTTTGTACCACTGAGAAATTGTTTAGCAGTACATACATTTCCCAAAGACCATACCCTATGACACACACTCTGCAAAGTCTACAGCTAAACTAAAACATACAAACATAAGTAGGTACTAAATGGGTACTTCCTAAAACACAAACAGTCCTCTCTGTTTTGCAATAATAAGGAAGTGAAATTTTGATCTGGAGTACACTAAGACACCTGTTGCTTTCACTGCATGTTCACGTTGAACCGCCATGTCACACTACTGTTCCATACACCTCTCAGCCTCTCTTGAAGAGCAGAACATATTGTGAGACTTCTAAAGAGCGATGGACCTGGTAAGTTTCAAGCCCAGCAAAACTTCCCCACACACAAGGTTATTTTGATAGTCGATGAATTATATACTACTCAATACCCTTCCAAATACTGGTATGTGCCTGTGTTTATATTGCTGTGGGAGGGGGTGGTATGTAGCAACCAACATTGTTATAACGGCCAATAGCGTAATAAAATAAAAGTAAAATAATTTAAATGTAATATAGCCAGTGACGTAATAAATTGCCATTCATTTAATAACGTATTACGTTATTGGATGGTTATTACGTTATTGGCCTTGTATTATAAAAAATCCTTTAGACATTATATTTACACTGTAATGTGTGTAAGATGTAACTTTTGTACTGTCATTTTGATGTCTTTTGAGTGTGACGGTCTGGGAATACGGGGCGGGAAGATGAGTATGCTAATGGCAACGGGAATGCCTGAAGCTTTGAGCGTTGTGATTGGCCAAGGGTATGTTACGAGGAGCCACACAATGGGGGATATAACTGGATACGTCAGGACTCTGCGCAAGTTCTTTGCAAACAAACTCAGGTTTCTTTGCGACATTATTCAAGTTTTAATAAAGCCTTAAGCTTTCAAAGTCCTTCTCGACCTCTGGTATTAGATTGTGGGTTTTTCAGCTAATGTCTCATTCCCGCAGCCCCTAGCGTTCCAGCGGTGAATTGCAATACCATACTGAAAACTGCAACACAGAACTCGAAGTCGAAGCGTCTGCCTGGTCACAGAGTTGGATACACAGAGTACTATAACGGAACCCCAAGAGTTACATACAAATCCAAATTGACCAGATGTTTTAGCATGTGTTGCAAGATGCAATATTAAGACCAAGTGTGACAGTTTCTGTCCAGAAATTGAAAATATAATAAAGTCATACCTCAGTTGTTACATTATTGGCTCACTTATTACATTTTCGACAGATTTCTTTAATCCAAGGCCAATGATGTAATTACCATCCAATAATGTAATATGTTATAACAAAAAGTTATTATTTTATTGGCTCAAAAACTTTATTACATTATTGGCAATTTATTACTTTATTGGCTTCATTACATTTGAATTATTATGGTATTGGCAGTTATTACGTTATTGGCCATAAATACATTATTGGTTGTTACAAGGTGATTGGTGGGAGTGTTCTTTTTGTGGTTGTGGATTTTAGCGAGCCAATGCTCAAGCATGTTATCTATGAAAAAATGTTAGTGGAAGGGTTCCATTATTGTTGACAGTGTACCTGGTTGTGTGCAACAGTTTCAAGTGAAGCCAGATCCCTCTGAAGAAGACCTAGTAATGCATCTCTGAATACCAACCCACTCTACCCCACCCCCCATCTTCCTCCTCCCCTTTCATCCAGGAGAAAGGAGGTGTCTTCATCCTGCTGTGTCTCTCCCTGCCAAGCCTGAGGCCTCTCAGTCTTGACGCGTCGCCGTCCATACGATGAAAAGTCGTATCCCGAGTGGCATCCCAGGGAACGCAACCAACCTCACACTCACCATCAACCACATTCCAGAGCTGAACACCACCTCCTTCCGCGGTCTGGAGAACCTCACGGAGATCGACATGCGATGCAAGTGTGTGCCTATGAAGATCGGCCCCAAAGATCATGTGTGCACAAAGGGCCTGACCATTATGGAAGACACATTCAGCGACCTAAAGAAGCTGCAAGCGCTTAACTTGGATGGCAACCAGCTGGACGGCATAGGGGCCTGCCTCCAAACCTCCGCCTTCTGAGTCTTGAAGTAAACAACATATTCTACATTTCTAAAGAAAACCTCTCAGAGATAACAAACGTTGAGATCATCTACCTGTGATGTTGTAGGTTATCATATTGAAATGAGACGAACGGACAACTGTTTGCATGAACTCAGGTTTATCCCCGGGTTATCCGATATACTTCTGAGTCGTTTCAGTACTACGTCATGACCAACCAATATACGGCAGTGTCACAAACACTACACTACCTGGGCCAGAACTGTTATTACCGAAACCCATGCAATGTGTCCTATAGCATAGAGGCTGGGGCATTTTTACAGCTTAGCAATTTGACATTGTTATCTTTTAAGTCCAACAATTTGTCTTATATCCCATCCCTGTTGCCTTTAAGTTTGAGAGAGCTGTATCTCTATAACAACAATATTGAAAAACTCACAGAAAAAGATTTTAAAAACTTAACTTATTTGGAAATCTTGGATATTAGCGGAAACTGTCCCCGGTGCTACAACGCGCCTTTCCCTTGTGATCCATGTCCAAACAACTCCCTTAAGTTACACAAGAATGCGTTCCAAACATTGGCCAAACTCAAGATCCTACGCATGCACAGTAACTCCCTGACCACCGTGCTTCCGGAATGGTTTGCCAACTTAACAGAGTTGAAGGTGCTCGACCTCTCGTCCAACTTTTTGGCCGGGGAGGTGGGACACTTTAACCTTCCAAAAGCCCTCTGGAAACTAGAGGAGCTGGATCTATCATTCAACTACGAACTGCAGAAATACCCAGCCACTTTGAATCTGAACCCCTCGTTCTCCGTCCTCCAATCACTGAAAGTGCTTAGGCTTCGGGGCTTTGTGTTCCAATCGCTGACCTTACAAGGCATCCAACCGCTGATGTCTTTAACTGACCTGGAGGTATTTGATCTGGGCACAAACTTCATTCAAATGGCCAATCTCAGTGTTCTGATGGAGCTGAAAAGCTTTCAAATAATCAATCTGTCGGATAACAAAATATCCTCCCCGTCCGAAGGCCCAGAGCCGTATAACTCTGTCTCTGGTCATCAGGCTTGGCGTTGGTCACCTATGACTCGTGCTCAACGATTAGGGGATGAGGGCGTGAGAGAGATACATTACTTCAGGTATGATGAGTATGCACGTAGTTGCAAATATAAAGATAAAGAGCTTGGGGTTTTTAACTCCTTTGTCAATACACAGTGCAGTAATTTCGGCAAGACCTTGGACGTAAGCAGGAACAATATATTTTTCCTCCATTCAAAATTTTTAAATCTTGGCGATCTGAAATGCCTAAATCTATCTGGAAACGCAATGAGCCAAAGTTTAAATGGCAGTGAATTCACTTATCTCAAAAATTTAAATTATCTTGACTTCTCAGCGAACCGTCTGGACCTTCTTCATCCCACTGCATTTCAAGAGCTCCAAAATCTGGTCATCCTAGACATAAGCCTCAACAATCATTACTTTGAATCAGAGGGGTTGACCCACATGCTTAACTTCACTAAACATCTACCCAACCTTAAGATACTTCTCATGAATCATAACAAGATCTCAACATCTACTAACACAGAGATGAGCAGTTTCTCCCTGGAGAGACTGGAGTTCATAGACAACCGTTTAGATATGCTTTGGAGAGACGGCGATACAAGGTACATCGGATATTTCAAAAACCTTTTGAATCTACGTGTTCTTGACATCTCTGAGAACAACCTTAACTTCATTCCCCGCGAGGTATTTCATAACTTGCCGGATAGACTAACCGAACTATACATTAGAAAAAATAAACTCACCAAATTTTTCTGGGGAGATATAGACAAGTTGACTTGGTTGAAGATTTTAGATCTAAGTGGGAACCGTCTCACGAGAGTTCCCATGGTGCTTTCAAACTGCACCAAATCTCTCCAAAAACTGATTTTAACCGGGAACCAGATAGAAAATCTCTCCCCAGATTTCCTGAAGGATGCGTTCAGCTTAAAGTATCTGGATCTCAGCTTCAACAAACTAAAATTCATGGAACAGTCTAGTCTCCCTGATAACATTGTGAATAATATGGACATGCTCTTCCTACACAACAACATATTCACCTGCACCTGCAACACCACGTGGTTCATTACGTGGCTCAACAGCACCACAGTCACCATCCCCCTGCTGGCCACAGACGTGACCTGCGACACCCCGGTGGCACAGCGAGGTCGCTTGGTCCTCACGGTGGACATGCTGGCCTGCCAGTACCACTACCTGTCCCTTGTGCTCTACATCCTGCTGACATCCACGCTGCTCGTCTTCGTCACCCTTGCTGTCTCCAGTCACCTCTTCCTCTGGGACGTCTGGTACATCTACCACTTCTGCGTGGCCAAACTGAGAGGCTACGGTCGCCAGCCCTCGTCGCAGAGCTGCCCGTACGACGCCTTTGTGGTGTACGAGAAGAAGGACCCGGCGGTGAGCGAATGGGTGACGAACGAGCTGTGCGTTCAGCTTGAGGAACGGGGGGACCGGCCCCTCCGGCTGTGCCTGGAGGAGCGGGACTGGATCCCTGGGTGTCCGGTGGTGGACAACCTGTGCCAGAGCATCCATCAGAGCAAGAGGACGGTATTCGTCCTCACCAACCGCGACATGAAGAGCGGGAACTTCAAGACTGCGTTCTACATGGCGCACCAGCGGCTCATGGATGAGAAGAACGATGTCATCGTGCTGATCTTTCTGGAGAAGGCAGCGAGTAACTCAAAGTACCTGAGACTCAGGAAGAGACTGTACAGGCGGTCGGTCATGGAGTGGCCGACCAATCCTCAGGCTCAGCCATACTTTTGGTTTTGCCTTAGAAGCGTGCTAGCTACAGAGAGTAACAAGCAGTACAGTGACATGTTCAGGGAGACGCTGTAACGGAATTACGGATAAAACGGATAAAAAATAAAAATAGAGTACATCAAATCAGCATTTCCAACCTTGGTTCATTGGAATTAAAACATGAACAATCAATGTCCCAAAAAAAGGGAAGTAAAAGAAGCTTCCTTCTGCAATTTGTTAATGGTTTTATTTCGAGGATGATGCTGCAGTCTGATTTAGTGTGTTCACTTCACCCACAAGGGAATACAGCTACTATCCAGTGCTATTGAATTGACATTTAACAACTTTTTCAAATGATATCTTGCGGGTTCACCACATTCATAATGGTGAGCTATTGAAACAAACATTAAAAAAGTGACCCATATATACTTGCTAATTCTATATCTTTATGAAACATTTTTCTATATTTCATATTTGTTAAAAATATATTCCAAGTCTCATTCAACTTTTAATTATTTTTTTCTAAACACAATAACAAATAACCATGAATTAAAGTTACACTTCAGAGCTTTGGGAATATTTATCATTATTTTTTATTTGTATTTTTGATCATGAATTCCTTAATTATTATATTAATATTGTGCTTTGTATAGACAAAAATCCATCATTAATTCTCTTCCAATATTTGTATTGTCCGAATACACCATAATGTGTGTGTGCGCCCGTGTGTGTAACCCATATAAAATGTTGCTGAAAATTATGATACATTTCTTTAACTGAATAGTTCTTCTGCTTCATGTTATCTACAGAATGCCCCCCTCTACTGGTCTTACCTTGTAGGTCGACTTCTTCTGTTTTTACATCAAGGGAGTCATACTACAATGTTCCAAACACAGTACAAATTGGATGTCCCGGCAGTTTCCATGTGATGTCACTGGACTAGTATTTGACTGTGAAGCAAAAAAACTTCAATAAATACCTGACGGGATAACCAGCAATGCCACTGTAGTTAATTTATCAAAAGACGATCTTCAGCGAATACCAGGGAATGCGTTTTCTCATCTGGAAAATCTCACTGAACTTAATCTTTACAAAGCGAAAATGCGTGGCCTGCAGAATGCCGACATCAAAGAGCATGCTTTGAAAAATCTAACATAGCTGCTATCATTGAAATTAAGCAACTATCGTCTGACTCATATCCCCGGAGATCTTCCTCCAAGTCTGACAATGATTCGGCTAAAAAATAACAGATTCCTTGTGCTAAACAAGGACAGCTTTGCTGTTATAACAAATGTGAAAAATCTATTCTTGCAAAGAAACTGCTAGTTTAGCAATAATTGCTCCATACCAATGAACATTTCAGATAACACTTTTGCAGTTTTGACGAAGCTCGAGTTTCTGGACATTTCCTTCAACAATTTAAGACAAAAACTCTAACAAACCTATCATGTGACAACCAAATACATTACATTTCAGAAGAGGACTTTAAAGAGCTCCATCACTTAAACGCATTGGGCATACACGGAAACTGCCAAGGATGTGAAAATGCTGCATATCCCTGTGTACCTTGCCCCAATATTTCTCTTGCAATCCACCCTAAGGCGTTTACTAACCTTAACCAACTAAAGACATTACATTTACACTCGCTGACAGAACTTAATGATTTTTGGTCTCAAAAATTTGACAAAACTCTTGCTTTCATTCAATCTTTTAGAAAATGCCGTTCAGGGGGAACTGAAGTGTTTTACTAGCCTTTCAAAATTAAAACATTTAGATCTGTCATTCAATTTTAGACTTAATACATACCCAAAGAACGTTCAGCTGTCAAACGCTTTCTCAAAGCTTACGTCGCTTCGAGGAATGCACTTGGTTGGTTTAGTTTTTAGAGAAATAGAATTTGATACTTTGAAACCTATTTTTGTGCTCAATACCTTACTGTGCTAAATCTAGGGACTAACTTTATTGTTCGCTCTAATTCCACCATATTCAAAGAACTCCCACAGTCGCAAAAATATATTCCTATCAGAGAACAGTCTGTATCCCATTTCAGTAAGTACGCCTATGCCTAACCCACCTGGCCTGGGAGGAAATGTTAAAGCCAACCTGACATCTTCACCACAACTGATGGCCTGCTCGTTGAATTTTGGTAGCACTTTGGCTAATCCAAAGTGCAGAGTGTTTCAAGGCAGGTCGTGTGCTGAGTTTTAGCTCAAATAATATTTTCTTCATTACTCCGGAGCAATTTGAAGGCTATGATAATATCTCATGCCTTAACCTTTCAAGAAATGGGTTTCATCTGCATTAATGGGACAGACTTTCAGTCGTTCCCAAACCTGACATATCTGGATCTGTCATTTAATAAGATTGACTTGGTCTTTAGCAATGCATTCAAAGAATTACTGAAGTTAAAGGTATTGGACATCAGTTTCAATGACCACTAATTTAAAGCCTATGGGATCACACATAATTTAGATTTTGGTAAAAATCTGCCTGTTCTTGAGATATTAAATATGATGAATAATTATAGTCATAACTACCAAAGTGTTACAGAGTGAGTCCTTAAATGAGCTTTGATTCAGACACAATGAACTTGGGACTCTTTGGAAGATGAAATCTGTTTACTAATCTCACTAATTTGAAAATACTTGACATTTCTTCAAACAACATAGCTGAAATTCCTGATCAGGTGTACGTTTTCTTACCATGGCAGCTCACAGCCCTGTTCATAAATGACAACAAACTCTCGGATTTTAATTGGACTAAATAGAACATTTCAACAACCCTTCAGACCCTTGATCTAAGTCACAATGCTATGACTTATGTAAGAAGCGTTACCACCCGTACTTTAATAACCCTGAATATGCCTCATAATAAAATTGCACAACTCTCAAATGGATTTATAGAGGGCGCCAAAAGGCTTAAAACCCTCTCCCTGAACCACAAGCTGACTGTTATCAACAAGACTAACTTCTTAGCAAAACCTAATAAGGACCTTCAAACGTTGCCTTTACATAGGAACCCATTTCAATGCTCATGTCATGCACTGGATTTAATTCTTTGGAATGAAGACAACAATGTCACCATCCGGAGCTTGACCACGGATGTCTACTGCTTAGTATCCTACGGCCATCCTCAGGTGATGATTTATTTTGATCAGTGTGTCAATGACCCTCTGGCACTGCTGATCTCCAGTCTCACGACTACCTTCATTGTTGTCACCACATCAATGGCAACGGTGGCGCACATCTTCTACTGGGACGCCTCCTAAGTCCTGCATTACCTGAAGGCCAAATGGAAGGGCTATCGTTCCTCGCCCTCGCCAGACAACGTGTACGACGTCTTCGTGACATATGACACCAAAGACCCCTGGGTCTTGGAGTGGGTGCCGGAGACGCTGAGGGTGAAGCTGGAGGTGGAGGCGGAGAAGGTTTTGCCCTTGTGTCTGGAGGAGCGGGACTGGCCCCTTGGCGTCCCGTTGATCGACAACCTCACCCAGAGCATTCGCTACAGCCGCAAGACCCTGTTTGTGCTGACCAAGGCGTACGCCAAGATGGGGGTGTCCCGCTTGGCCATGTACCTGGCCCACCAGCGGCTGCTGGATGAGAACCTGGACGTGATAGTGGTGCTGATGTTGGAGCCGGTGCTGCAGATCTCTCACTTCCTGCGTCTGAGGAGGAGGCTGTGCAGGGAGAGTGTTGTGGAGTGTCCCAGGACTGCGCCCCCTGAGCCCTGGTTTTGGCAGAACCTCAGGAATGTAGTCAGGGTAGACAACCAGACGATGTACACCACCACTTACTCTAAGTACTTCACCTGCAACCGGGAGAGACTAAAGCTGTAGCTTGGACGTTTTCCTCTTTTTCTTATGAATTTCTTTCATGTAAAGTTACTTAAATTTACTTGTCGTTGTTGTAGGCTATGTTTGCAGTTGTATTTGTTGAGCGATGCTTTTGAACTGATCTTCTTCATAGGTTGAATGCTATGATAATGTGTGTTAATAATGAACCACATTCAACAGCCTAGTTTTATGTCATAGTGTTATCAGGCTTTGTTTTGTATTGCTGTTGTCTTGTGGTTTCAAAATCTCCATAATATTGGGCCTCTATATTAAGGTTACCCTGAGGCTAAACCGGTGGTCAACTCTCAATACCATTTAAATAATTATATGAAGACCTCTGTAAAGAATATAAATTTAACATGGCTTATAGTTCCCGACACCAATGCTAGATGATTATTTTATCAATGACCTTTTGCGGCTTTCCATGAAGGTTAAATATCAATCAATTACAAAAAATATCGAGAGCAGTTGAGACAAATCATTGCAACCCATGTTTAAAAATGTGATATTGTTGAGTTTTCTGAAGATTTGATGAATAGTTTGCACATTATGGAGTTAAAATTGCCTCATATCACTTTTTTTCTTTTTTTTCATTTAAATTACACCACAAGAGGCTCTAATAGTGAAAACCAACAATTGTCAATTAATAAGTGTGATACAGTATTCAATAAACTACTAAATACTAGTATGTGCCTGTGTTTCTATTGCTGCGGGATGGGGAAGTGATTGGTGGGAGTGTTATTTTTGTGGTTGCAGATTTTACGAGCCAATAATTAAGCATGTGTTATCTATCAAAGTGGCAGGTTCCTTTACTGTTTACAATCTACCCCATATGGTGGAAAATATTGGAGGCCTTCCGGTCCAAATTGTTGGAATATTGGTAGAGAAAGAAACGCATCAACAGGGGTGGGAAGGGCATGCTCCGGGCCCTGTCATTTTGTTATTCACAGCACCTTAGGGGGTCCTGGGTTGACCGGCGAACACTCAGACAGACATCCCTCCGTAGTCAATGACATCAGTCTATTTCTCAGTTCACTTAGATAATAAGTTTAAGTATTAGTAAGGTTAACTTCAAGTATAAAGTCTACAAGAATATAAGCTAAATATTTTTACAATGGAGCCAAATGTTAATCACTATTGAGATCTCCAGGCCCTCCCTTTGCCTACATTCCAATGAACCCCTGACGCTTCTTGTAAAGGGCCACTCACAGAGACCCCATCTGTTACCCCAATGTTTTCTCGTCTGTGGCTTTAGAATGATTATTCTGTATGCTTCCAGTTAGACTTCAAGTTAACTTATACATACCCCAGTTAAAATCAGACACTACCAGCTTTATGATTATGACTGTATATGCCACAGACAAATAAAATATCCCTGACAGTAATACCCAGCTACTTTCAATCTGTTCTCGGTACTCCAATCACTGAAAGTGCTTAGGCATCGGGGCTTTGTGTTTCAATCGCTGACCGTACATGGCATCCAACCGCTGATGTCTTTACCCGACCTTGAGGTTTAGGATCAAGGCACAAACTTCATTCACATGGCCAATCTCAGTTTTATGATGGAGTTGAAAAGCTTTAAAATATAAAGCTTTTCAACTTGAACTTTTCAAGTTGAAAAGCTTTAAAATATAAAGCTTTTCAATAATCTGTCGGAAAGAAAATATCTGTCTCTGGTCACCAGGCTCGGCGTTGGTCACCTATGACCGGTGCTCAACGATTTGGGGATGAGGGCGTGGGAGAGATACATTACTTCAGGTATGATGAGTATGCACGTATTTGCAAATACAAAGATAAAGAGCTTGGGTTTTTTAACTCCCTTGTCAATGCACAGTGCAATCATTTCGGCAAGACAAGGGCGTTCACAGAAGACAAGACAGACACACAGACAAAAATCACAGCTCAGTACATCAGAAATTGCAACAAAGTTATGCACCACTAGTGGCGCTCCAACAATTTATTAGTACAGATAATGGCTGCAGGAACAAAACTGTTACTGTAGCGGTTTATTCTGCTTTGGGGAACTTTGAGCCTCTGTCTAGAGGGAAGCAGCTGAAATGCACTGTTTAAAGGATGGGTGTTATCACTTTGAATGGATTGCGATAACCTCTGTAACTGTTTGGTGTACAGGGCTTCCATGTTCAGCTGTGGCTCACCAATCAACACTGGACCATTTGACAATCTTGTTGAGGGAATTCTTATTTTTTCAAGATATGTTTCCAAACCATGATGCTAGGGAAAATGTTAAAATTGACTGGATAAAAGCACAATAAAACAAAAACATCAAAGACATTTGTCTATGTTAAAAGAGGAAAGCTTCCTCAAACAGTTCAGGCGCTGGTGACCCTTCTTGCACACAGCTTCACAATTTAAATCAAAATTCAGGGGGGAATTGATTACTGTCCCAAGATATTTATATGAGGCGGGTAAACCAAATTTACACACGGAAAGAATAAAGCAACCTTGAACCTTGAAGACATTGGACATAAGCAGGAATAACATTCAAAATGTTTAAATCTTGAAAGTCTGAAATGCCTTACTCTATCTGGAAACGCAATGATCCAAAGTTTGAATGGCAGTTAATTCACTTATCTCCAAAATGTGCAATATCTGGACTTCTCAATGAACTGTCTGGATCTTCTTGATCCCACTGCATTTCAAGGGCTCCAAAATCTGGTCATCCTAGACATGAGCCTCAACAATCATTACTTTGAATGAGAGGGGTTGACCCACATGCTTAACTTCACTGAACATCTACCCAAGCTTAAGATACTTGTCATAACTTCAATCATAACAAGATCTCAACATATATTAACACAGAGATGAGCAGTTTCTCCCTGGAGAGACTGGAGTTCATAAACAACCATTTAGATTTGCTTTGGAGAGATGGCGATACATGGTACATCGGATATTTCAAATACCTTTTGAATCTACGCGTTCTCGACATCTCTGAGAACAACCTCAACTTCATTCCCCACAAGGTGTTCCATAACCTGCCAGATGGACTATCCAAACTATACATTAGAATAAATATACTCACCAAATTTTTCTGGGGCAATATAGACAAGTTGACTTTGTTGAAGATTCTAGATCTCATTGGGAACCGTCTCACTCCCACAGTGCTTTCAAACTGCACCAAATCTCTTCATGAACTGATTTTTAATAAAAACCAGATAGAAAATCTCTCCCCAGATTTCCTGAAGGATACGTTCAGCTTAAAGTATCTGGACCGGCCCTTCCGGCTGTGACAGGAGGAGTGGGATCTTTTGTGCTGATCTTTATGGAGATGGCAGCGAGTAACTCAAAGTACCTGAGACTCAGGAAGAGACTGTACAGGCGGTCGGTCAGGGAGTGGCCGACCAATCCTCAGGCTCAGCCATACTTTTGGTTTGGCCTCAGAAGCGCGCTCGCTACAGAAAGTGACAAGCAGTAGAGTGACATGTTCAGGGAGACGCTGTAACAGAAGTACGGATAAAGCGTAAAATATATAGGCCTACTATATATTAATAAAAATAGAGTACATCAGATCAGCATTGTTATTAGAAATCAGTGAGGATTGTACGATTCATTGGAATTAAAATGTGACCAATCTATGTTCACAAAAAAAGGAAGAAAAAAAGAACTGCCTTCCGCAATTTGTTGATTGTTCTATTTTGATGAGGTTGCTGCAGTCCGATTTAGTGTGTTCACTTCACCCACAAGAGAATACAGCTATTATCAAGTGCTAATGAATTGACATTCAACAACTTTTTATCTAACGGGCCCACCACATTCAGAATGGTGAGTTATTGAAACATTCATTAAAAAAATTACTCATGTTTACTCGATAAAACCATATCTTTGTGATTAATTTTTCTATATTTGAATATTTGTGAAAAATATATTCCATGTCTTATCATCTTTCAATATTTATTTTCAAAATACAACATCTAACATATCATATTATAGTAATAATTGTAATGTAACAATTGTATTAATATTGTGCTTTGTAGACAAAAAAAAGGCATCATTAATTCTCTTCCAATATTTGCATCATCCAAACACACCATATTTCGTGTGTGTGTGTGTGTGTTTGCATCCCGTAGAATATTTTGACATTAAATAGATTGATTTTAATTGAATATTTCTTCCATTTCATGCCATCTACAGAATATCTCCATCTACTGGTCTTACCTTGTAGGCCGACTACTCTTTCTGTTTTTACATCAAGGGAGACGTACTGCAATGTTCCAACCGATTTGGATGTCACGGCAGTTTCCATGTGATGTTAAAGTTTTACACTATGAAAGGCCAAGACTTGTGTTCGACTGTGGGGAAAAGAAACTTCAAAAAGTACCTGAAGGGATAACCAGCAATGCCACTGTGGTTATTTTAAAAAGAAACGATCTTCAGCAAATACCAGGGAATGCGTTTTCTCATCTGAAAGATCTTGCTGAACTTAATCTTTACCAGGCAAAAAAGTATGGGCTGAAGAACGTCGACATCAATGAGGATGCTTTCAATAATTTGACAAAGCTCCTATCACTGGATTTAAGCAACAATCGTCTGACTTACATTCCCAGAAATCTTCCTCCCAGTCTGACAACGATTCGGCTAAACAATAACAGCATCCTGGTGCTAAATCAGAACAGCTTTTCTGGTATAAGAAATGTGACACATCTATTCTTGCACAAAAACTGCTATTTTAGCAATAAGTGCTTCAAGCCAGTGAATATTTCAGATGTGAGTTTTGCAGTTTTGACAAAGCTTATGGTTCTTGACCTTTCCTACAACAATTTAACACACGTTCCAAAGGGACTACCAACAATGATAACCAACCTGGCACTTACTGACAACCAAATACATTACATTTTTGAAGAGGACTTTAAAGAGCTCCATCACTTAAAAGTACTCACAATACATGGAAATTGCCCAAGATGTGCAAATGCTCCATATCCCTGTGTACCTTGCCCCAATATTTCTCTTGGAATCCATCCTAATGCATTTGCTAACCTTACCCAACTAAAGACGTTACACTTAGCAGGCAACTCCCTGACAGTACTTAACGATCTTTGGTTTGAAAATCTCCGAAATCTGACAAAACTCATGCTATCATTCAATCTTTTACACAATGCCATTCAGGGTGAACTGAAGTGTTTTACTAGTCTTTCAAAATTGCAATATTTAGATCTGGCGTTCAATTTTGGACATAAAACATATCCAAAGACCGTTAAGCTATCAAACGGTTTTTCAAAGCTTGTTTCACTTAAAGCATTGGACTTGGTTGGTTTAGTTTTTAGAGAAATTGAATATGATACTTTGAAAGCACTTTTTTCGCTCAAACACCTTACTGTGCTAAATCTAGGGACTAACTTTATTGTTCACTCTAATTCCACCATATTCAAAGAACTCCCACAGTTGCAAAAGATATTCCTATCAGAGAACAGGCTGTATCCCGTTTCAGTAAGTACACCTTACCCATCTGGCCAGGGGGGAAATGGTGATGCCAACCTGATTTCTTTACCGCACATGATGGCCCACTCTTTGAATTTGGGTAGCACTTTAGCTAATCCAGAGTGTATCAAGGCAGGTCGTGTGCTGAGTTTTAGCTCAAATAATCTTTTCTTTATTACACCGGAGCAATTTGAAGGCTATGATAATATCGCATGCCTTAACCTTTCAAGAAATGGGTTTTCATCTGCATTAAATGGGACAGAATTTGTGTCGTTGCCAAATCTTACATATCTGGATCTGTCATTTAATAAGATTGACTTGGCCTACAGCAATGCATTCCAAGAATTACAGAAGATAAAGGTATTGGACATCAGTTACAACAACCACTACTTTATTGCCTATGGTATCCCACATAATTTAGATTTTGTTAAAAATTTGCCTGTTCTTGAGATATTAAATATGAGCCATAATTGGATTTATACTTTAAGTACCAAAATGTTACAGAGCAAGACATTAAATGAGCTTCGATTTGGACACAATGAACTTGGGACTCTTTGGAACGATGCATCGTATTTCAATCTGTTTACTAATCTCACTAATTTGAAAATACTTGACATTTCATCCAACAACATTGATGAAATTCCTGATGAGGTTTACACTTCGTTACCACGGCAGCTCACAACCCTGTTTATAAATTACAACAAACTCTCAGATTTTATTTGGACTAAACTAGAACATTTCAACAACCTCCAGATCCTCGATCTAAGTCACAATGCTATGACTTATGTACGAAGCGTTACCTCCCGTACTTTAAGAACTCTGAATTTGCATCATAATCAAATTGCACAACTGTCAAATGGATTTTTGGAGGGCGCCGTAAGCCTTACAACCCTCTCTCTGAACCATAACAGTCTGACTGTTATCAACCAGACCAACTTCTTAACAAAACCTATAATCTACCTTCAAACGTTGTCTTTACATGGGAACCCATTTCAATGCTCATGTGACGCACTGGATTTTATTCTGTGGATTGAAGACAACAATGTGACCATCCCAAGCCTGACCACGGATGTCTATTGCTTCGTATCCTACGGCCACCCTCAGGTGATGATTTACTTTGAGTTTGACCAGTGTGTCAACAACACTCTGGCACTGCGGATCTCAGTTCTCACAAGTACCTTCATCTTTTTCACCACGTTGTTGGCAACGTTGGTACACATCTTCTACTGGGACGCCTCCTACGTCCTGTATTACCTGAAGGCAAAATGGAAGGGCTATCGCTCTTCGGCCTCGCCAGACAACGTGTACGACGTCTTCGTTACATATGACTCCAAAGACCCCTGGGTCTCGGAGTGGGTGCTAGAGACTCTGAGAGTGAAGCTGGAGGTCGAGGGGGAGAAGGCGTTGCCCTTGTGTCTGGAGGAGCGGGACTGGCCCTTCGGCGTGCCGTTGATCGACAACCTCACCCAGAGCATTCGCTACAGCCGAAAAACCCTGTTTGTGCTGACCAAGGCGTACGCCAAGACGGGGGTGTTCCGCTTGGCCATGTACCTGGCCCACCAGCGGCTGCTGGATGAGAACCTGGACGTGATCGTGGTGCTGATGTTGGAGCCGGTGCTGCAGAACTCTCACTTCCTGCGTCTGAGGAGGAGG
>OOFH01104961.1:0-11098 GCA_900323355.1 Merlangius merlangus
TCCATTTAAAGGCCCAATATGCAGGTTTCCAAAAATATGCAGGTTTCCCTTGGAGCTCCCCCTAGAGGTTTTTACTAGTATTTAACGTTTACTCCAGTGTCGTAAAAAAACATTTACGATAGGTGCATGTTTGAAGTCGCGCTGCATTCACTTGTATACCGGTGAGTGGAGTCAGTGAAGACGTGATCAGAAAACAGCAAATATGTCAACGAGGTAAGAATATTCAAGATTTTACAGAAATATGACTGCATAGTTTTATTCATTGTGATATCGGAGATGAATGTAATTCAACCAAAAGAATGACAACATTTAGTTTAGAAGAAATACAGATCGTGTTTTGAGCCTACAATGTTTTCTAAGTGTTTGAATGTGGAGTGGCCTACGTGCGATCTAATACAATATTGTAACACCAAAAAGCATAAGCGTATGTCATTGCGTAATCATTGCCAGAAAGCAGGTCGAACTACTTCCGCCCGAGCGGCGGGCATCGCCAAGTAAGCTACATAGCGTAGTAATTTGAGTACAGACCCCCGATGGCAGTGAAGGAGGCGGAAATCGCCCTATTAAAAGTCATTGTAGCGGCACAATTTTTTTCAAGCTGTTATTTTAAGGTACAATTGTTACATATTATGCCTTTAATTATGGATTCATAAATCTTTAAAGAGCTCTAAAAGGGCTTCCAAGGCTTGGTTAATGATGTACAAAATCTACATGCATGTATATAAATTTGTGTACCTGCTCCATGTCCTGGTACATTGTATCCACCTCCTTTTCCAGCACCATAACCTGTTACAAGTTACATTACATTAACCTTCTTAACGTCTTATACATATTAAATACTGTAACACTATAACACTGTCACCAGATCATTCTCATGAAGAAAACACATGTGTGGGTTGTTAGTCTTTGGAGAGCAGGTGTGTCTACCTGGTTTGGATGCTTTAGCCCCACCTCCATTAGGATAAGCCCCTCCTCCATTAGGATAAGCCCCCCCTCCATTAAGATAGGCGCCTCCTCCATTAGGGTAAGCTCCTCCCCCATTAGGGTAAGCTCCTCCTCCATTAGGGTAAGCTCCTCCTCCATTAGGGTAAGCTCCTCCTCCATTAGGGTAAGCTCCTCCTCCATTAGGGTAAGGCCCTGAAGTGCGTCCTGTCCAATCACAACACCTCCATTATCAGCAGGTTATCTAGCATCAGTGCCCTCTATGGGTAAATCTATGTAGGTGCAAGATTTAAATATAGATTCAAATAGATTACCGTTTGGTTTGCCTCCAAATTTGTTCAGGAAAGCAGCTCCTGCGCCATAACCTTTTTAGCACAAACCAGAAGTTAAGACATGCAATATATATATATGAACTAAAAGCAGTCGGTATGTTTTGTACTCCAGAGAAGGATTGTGAAGACTTCACACTGGTGGTTTGTAAACATATTTAGCCCTAAAGGATTGTGGGTAATGTAGTCTTCAGGGTGGTCGTCTTACCTTTCTGGTTGGTACCAGAGGGCCCCAGTTCTGCTCCATAATCTGAAACAACAAGCGCTAAAAGTTCAACAAGCAACCCTTGTGTTCCGAAGCCGTCTCTGATGCGTTGGATTTAGCCTGGTCACCTCACAAGCTCTCCTGGGAGTTAGAAGTAAGTAAAAAAGTAAATAATAATAAACCGTCTACCAGGTCTGGGGATCTTCATCCACTGGCCCCCTGCTGTGGCGAGTCCACAGTCTGAAAGACGTGTTCAAATGTTCAGTAAACTTACACATCTTAAGGTTGATCTTCATGTAGTTAGTGATTGGCGACATCATGAATATCAATGATTTGCTAGACGTATTATGGATGTGGTGAGAGAGGTTTGTTATGGTTAGAGGTTTCAGGCATCACCTGGTTTGGCAGCTTTAGACCCCTCCACACTGATGGAAGCCCCGGCACTCTTCTCTGAGGGTCACAAAGATAGACAGGGCCAGGGGTCAGAGGTCAAACACCATCACGCCACATCTTCTCGGTTCATAGCTAGGATGGTGGTCCTACGGGTGTGATCTCAGAAAAGTCAGACAGGACAGTACAAACCACTGTTTAAACTTCACAAATCAAAGTGGCGAGGGCTATTACAGAGGTCAGAGTGATCAGCAGGTGAACGATGCTGAAATAAACATCTAAAACATCCGACACAACAGCATGCAAGTGTATACGGCTGTGACAAGTCTGAGGTTCGAACAGCTTGGATTCACTGTTAAAGACTGTCATTTAACTGTACTAAGATCTGACAATTATATTTAACAAAACACTGCGTCAATATTGTGACTATATATAATTCTATGTATTAACTACAGTAGTAGTAGTAGAGTAACCACACTCTAGATTAGACTTGTTTGCCCAGTGTACTGGGATCTATAGGATCTATACGAAAACAATAGAGAACTTCAGCAGCATAGACGACTGCCAAGAACTGTTGAGGAACTATATTAGAAACTAATCTGCTCAGAGTGAATCCTTGCAAGTAAGCATTATCCCACAGACATAACAGACACATAAGAGTGCTAACAGACAGCAACTCATGGTGAAAAACATACAGCAGGTTTGACCCCGAGACGAGAACCCAGCATGTCTCCAGCATGCACCACAAACGGACAACGTGCAAAGACAAACACACGTGCAACGACGCACGCACACGGACCAGGTTTATTAGCGATCTCAACCAGAGACCCATCGCCGGGCGTCGGTAGCTGGTGCTGGATGACCGCCCTCTCTGGCACCAACTCCTGGCCGATGTCCCCTTTAGTGGTCGCCGCGGTTTCGGGTAGCAGTGCGAGACCGTCGACCCCCTCAGGGGCCAGCAGGCCGGTGAGCTCGGGCCCAGGGAGGAGTGCCGTCTCTGGGGCGTTCTGCTCGGGCAGTTCGCTGCCCGTCAAATACCCTGGGGGGTCCAAACGCAGGTCAATCCCCCCCGAGTCCTCAACACTGTTGACTCACTAGGTAAGAGTTGGAGGGTGCATGCTTCAAAATCAGAAATCTGGATCCTTCCGCAGGAGAGAACTCACACATTAGTGGATACAAGTCAGTTTTGGAGGGATTTCACCACATATTCCCGGAGCGTTTCATTGGGTGACATGCAGATGGACTCATGCCGGTCCTACGACCTCATGCAGCATCACCGGTCCAGATGGAGAACATGCACCAGAACGCCCAGAGCCAGACCAGAGCCCACTGGAGGCGGTGTGGTTATAAATGGCCGCTAGGGGCCCCTTCCTCTGCCAGAGGCCCCAGGATTGCTTGTAGAAAGTGGTCATACTGTTAAACAACACAGCATACTTGAGCCAATCATTTTGAATAAAGGCCGTTCTTTTGGAATTGTAATTTAGAAGTCCAATAAAGATTTGGGTCACTAACATTAAAGTAATGAAACATTTACTGAAATTAAACCGCTTTTAAAAGGCCCTCACCTACCTTTTCGTGTCATAATTGTGAGTGTCAAAAAATGGAGTATCATTCAAACCCATCTCAGGTGTTACTGAGGGTTAAGTCCCATGACTTCACAAAACATGCCTGGTTGATTAGTTCTCAATCCATGCTTAGGAACAGTTGGTTTGTTTTCCAATATGGGTTCCCTCATGTCACAACGTGTTTATGATCTTGGTTAAACTATAGGGCTGAAGTCAAATGACACGGCAAAGCATGCATGTTTGACAAGTCTCAGGGGTCTTTTAAGGGAAACAATTATTTGATGAAGCATGAGAAAGAGTTGCCGGTGTTTGGTTTTGGTTAGGGACTTTGATTGATGAAGAACATGACAGAAGAAGTCTGGATTTAAAAACGCTATGGCAATCTATGTTGTGACGTCGGGATCTGGGGAAGTTTACCCATTTCAGGAGTGGACTGCGGTCCCTGAGGAACCTCAGGTCCAGAGTCTGTTACTCCTGGCTGGGGGGTGGCCTCTAGCAGAACATCAGTCACACGCTCCTCAGGGTTCTGGGTCACGTTCTGCTCTTGAGTGGGTTCTGGTTCTGCTGGTTTGGGCTCCGGTGTAATGTCTGGTTCTGGTGAGAAGCTGTGTGACTGGAGCTGCGTTGGAGGCATCTCCTGGGGCTTCCCGTGCGTGTCCACTAGAGGGAACCCGCCCAGGGACTCATGGACGTGGTCCGGTGAGACCCCGCTCTCACCCTTGTCGTTAGACACCTTTTGCTGATCAGCACTCTGAGTTCCCGATTGGCCCTTCCCCATTTGAATTCCCCTATCGTAGTCTGGGAATATAGCACACATAGCATCTACCTCTGAAGCACATAGATAGGTGGTTGCTGTGGATAAAGAGGTGGCTGCTAGGGATACAGAGGAGGTTGCTATGGATACAGAGGTGGTTGCTATAGATACAGAGGTGGTTGCTACGGATACAGAAGGGGCTGCTAAATTGACATAGTTGGTTGCTAAAGACACAGAGGGTTTTAGCTGACCACATGGATATATCAGCAGGATGAGCTAACTTTAGCAACGTTTCTCTGCGCTTCACAGCGGGTCCACCAAGCCCTACGAGCCACCAGTTATTCCCCAATCAGCCCTAACCCAAGCATCACGTGACCAGATTTACATCCCATCAAACACAGAACTACAGCAACGTGAGATCCTCCACAGCAGGGCGGTAGGAAGGATTTCTGTTAAGTTTATGTTTCCAGTCGGTATTAAAGAACAACGATATTTGCTTACCACCGTTGACTCCTTTGACTGCAGAGCCAGGCCCGTCAGCTCCAGCGCTCGGCCCCAGAGCTGCAGCGCTAGGTGGGACGGCTCCAGCATCAGGCGCGCCATAGCCTGAGAGGAAACAGACCAGGAATGCTACCAAGGCTACGGTCCACAACCTGATGACTTAACTGCAAGTCCATTCAATGGAGGAAAATTGGGTCCCATTATAGGGACTTACCCTTCTGCTTAGAGCCATATCCGTTCGCAGAACCCCCTGCTGCTTCTGCCGCGGTGGGGTCGTAACCTTGAGGATAAATGGAACGTTTGATAGCAGGAAGATGCTGGTAACCACTGCTGACAGGAGTGTCATTTTACAGGCTTCCAACATGTCATTAGCTTTAGCATTAGTTAAACTGTTAGAGTCAGCATAGGCAGGAGCTTTACCATTGGCTCTGAATGTAATATTAGCTGACAACAAATGTAGCTTTAGCATCTACCATGAGAGACCCCCTTACTGCAGTTATGTGTAAGACCGTCAAATCCAAGAGAACAAAAATCCCTGAACACGGTTTCACAAGACAACACTGTTTTTAATGCTATCTTTGATGGATATTTGTTTTTAGTTGAAATGTGTGCAGTCTGAAAAGTTAGTCAAGTGAGGCGTCCCAAGTTCTTTTACCATTTGGTTGGGCTCCGTATCCGTTTGGAACACCCGAATAAACTACAGGACACAGAAAAAACGGTCAAGTCCATCCATTGACTCATCTCCCACTATAGTCACCCATCTACCTCTCATCAGTGAGTATATGGTGAGTCCTACGCTCCAGGCCTACCTGCTTTATCTGCTACCGGGCTGGGGTTTCCACGTCCTGGGAGGAACCCAGCCAACACACCTTGAAACAACCAAGCATCATAACAGCATCAACCTAAGATCACACTAGGATCCAACTTGCACAGTATTAGCATTAAACCAGCATTGACCTAGCATTATAATAGCCTGAACCTTGCACCATTCTAGCATCATATACGCATTTACATAGCATCACACTAGCATTGTTGTTCTGGCCTTCACCTTTGGCCTGGCCTTGGTTTCCCTTGGCGACACCGGCTCCAGCACCATAACCTAGTGATGAGATGAAGGAACAGAAAGTACAATGTTGTTTTGTCACGACCAGAAACAAAATAACTACTTTATAAGCCTCGCTATAGTGTTGTATGCATGTTGTGTATGATCAACAGGTTGCTATAATACTTTGCATCTCTTTGTCATTTCTACAAACCGTTTCCTTTGGTTCCTTGTCCATTAGCCAAGCCAGCCTGTGCACCATAACCTGGAATACAAATGATTATGTTTACATGACTTATGACATACTTAGGCTACGTGCGTGCATGCGGGTATTTCAATTTGAGATCATATTTGTTAATCTACAAACCGTTCCCTTTGGTTCCTTGTCCATTAGTTGGTCCTGCATGCGCACCATAACCTGAAATTCATATTTGTGTTTTATTAATCTATTACGGCACGTATTCATACACAGATCTATATCCGTCTTGTTCCAACAGAATCAGAATAATCACATCTATGTATGACACAGTATCATGTTTTGAATAGAAGACTAGCTGTTAATAAGATAAAATTAAACATAAGGCATCTGTTCAAAGGGTATCATTGAATTGTAAACTAGTAGTTACCGTTGAACCGGGCTCCATAGCCATTAGGCACAGCAGCAGCTGGCTGGTAACCTGCAGAAGGTCAAGAGTAATGAGGTATTAAGAAAAGTAAACCTCAAATATAGTAGGATACCATTGTTTTCATGATCATATTGATTATTTCAGCGGGAGGGAATCTTATTTACCGTTTGGTTTGGCACCTTGACCGTTCTGAGACCCATAACCAGCTGGAACAAACAGGAAAACAGCTTCATCACTATGTCATCAAAGAAACTATTTCAAGAGTAGCACATCGGTCTTCCAAACAACACGGAATTGAGGATGGAACATCTCCAGGCCATTTCGGAAGTATAGGAGCATTGGAAAATTATTTTTTGTAATGTTTATGGTATGTTTTTGGTAATTAATTATAAATTATTTGGCATTATGGCCATGGAAACTGCCACAGCCACATAGTAATACTTGGTAGTTCATGTGGTAGTTAAAAGGTAAGGTCAGATGATAGTTAATAGGTTAATTGGATAGCTCATGTGGTGGTATATATAGTTAGTTTAGTTTAGGTTCTCCACCTGGCTTTGGCCCCTTCATCCCTCCTGGGAGGAACCCAGCTCCTAGCGCTGAACCGGCCCTTTGGTACCCAGCAGTCTTTGCAGGACCTGGAGAAACACAGCAAACACACACGTCAGCCACTAGAATACACTATACAACTAGAACACTACAGAACAAATAAAAAATAGAGTAACTGGAATATACTGAAGAACAATCAAGAACTATACAATCCTATAGAATACCTTGGATACATAGAAATACATCATCTCATAGAAGATATAATAGTGTTAACCTCAGGGAATCCTTCCCCGGTTGAGACTTACCTCTGCTGGGCTGAGCTCCATAACCTCCTAGAGAGACAAGGGATCACATGGTTAGACTGAGCATAGATTGTCCTCACATCAACATCTCACCTGACAAGACCCTCACCTGTCATGGGGTTCCCAGCCAGCTGTGGGCCCTGGTGGGTACCAAGGCCCTGACCTGCTCCTATAACAGAAGACCAAGAGTCCACACTTGGTTATACCTGGTAGTGCACACCTGGTGGTTCAGCTACCAATACTTTGGGCAGAATGCACCATTGTCAGATACCTCATATTGCAGTCATATACAAATGTTTCTATGAGTGATAAAGGGTGAGGCAGATGAGGTGAAGGGAGAGGAGGGGTGAGGAATACGAGGTTGAGGAAGAGGGTGTGTACCATAGGTTGGCCGTCCGTTCCCCTTCATTGGTTTACCGGTGGCTCCGAAGTGAGCTAGAAAACACAAAACGCAATCAAGAACCCGGCTCTGTACATGCTAATATATGTTCTGGCGGACGTCTGCATTTAAACAAACCGTTTCCTCCGTTAGCCTGTCCAGCATGGGCGCCATAACCTGAAATACACATTATTTAATGTTACCGATAATTTCACATGCAGGTTTTGGGAGATAAGTTAGTATTTCATGTTAAATTACTCAGACAACCACCTCAGAAGAATATGTTCTCAGATAATTCATTGCGTGTGTGCGTGCGAGAGACATGTAACATACCGTTGCCTTTGGCTGCTTTCCCGTTAGCTTGACCTGCATGTGCACCATAACCTGTAATATACATTAAACATGGTGTGAACGTGCATGTGGGTGTGTCTGTATATTCATACATTATAATATTCATTTATTCATGTACAAACCGTTTCCTTTCGTTCCCTGTCCATTAACTGGTCCAGCGTGGGCCCCGTGACCTGAAACGTTTGGGTTAATAGAGGTTTATATGCGTTACATTTACGTGTTACATGTGTTACATCATGTGTGTGTGTGTGTGTCCTTTACGAACCATTTCCTTTGGTTGCCTGTCCGTTGCCTTGTCCTGCCCGAGCGCCATAACCTGAAATAGATATAATTAACATGTATCAGTGTTATAGGCAATTTATTGGATGGATGAATGTTTAAGTATGTTTACTGCATGGTAATATACCGTTTCCTTTGGCTGCCTGTCCATTGCCTTGTCCTGCCTGAGCACCATTACCTGGAACATAGATTGACGTTAAATGACATGCATCAAAGGCAATAACATGTTATCTTGAATGTAACACACATGTTATATATTAATGTAAGACACATTTATTAATACCGTTTCCTTTGGTTGCTTGTCCGTTGCCTTGTCCTGCCTGAGCACCATAACCTAAAATATAATTTAATGTTAAAAAACATGTACCGGTATGCATGGCAATAACATGTTACATATGAATGTAACACGTATGTTTTATATTCATGTAACAAGCACGTATGTAATATACCGTTTCCCTTGTTTGCTTGTCCATTGCCTTGTCCTGCGTGTGCACCGTAACCTGAAATATAGATTCATGTTAATTTACATGCATGTAAGGCAATAACATGTTACATATTAATGTAACACGCATGCATGTGATATACCGTTTCCTTTGGTTGCTTGTCCATTATTTGTTCCTGCGTGTGCGCCGTATCCTGAAATATAGGTTCATGTTAAATTGCATGCATTCATGTATTAAAGTATGTTTTAGGTATATGTATTTAACATGCATGTATGTACATTAAATGTAATATACCGTTTCCTTTGGTTCCCTGTCCATTATTCGGTCCTGGGTGAACACCGTAACCTGAAATATAGGTTCATGTTAAATGACATACGAGCATTGTGATAACATGTTATATATTAATGTAACAAGCATGTATGTAATACCGTTTCCTTTAGTTGCTTGTCCATTATTTGGTCCAGCGTGTGCACCGTAACCTGAAATATAGGTTCATGTTCAATTACATGTATGCATGGCAATAGCACGTTATAGATATTTAACACGCATGTTAAATATTAATGTAACACGCATGTTATAAATCAATGTAGCACGTATGTATTAATACCGTTTCCTTTGTTTGCTTGTCCGTTGCCTTGTCCTGCCTGAGCACCATAACCTGAAATATAGATTGATGTTAAATAACATGCATGCATGTATCGAGGTAACATATGTTATGAGTGTATGTATTTAACATGCAGGTATGTAAATAAATAATACCATTTCCTTTGGTTACTTGTCCATTATTTGGTCCGGCGTGAGCACTGTAACCTGAAATATAGGCTCACGTTCATTGACATGAATTTATCAAAGTATTTTATAGGTATATGTATTTAACATGCTTGTATGCATATCAAAGGTAATATATCATTTCCTTTGTTTGCCTGTCCATTATATGATATATTATTACATTATGTTAATGTAACACACATGTTACATGTGAATGTAGCACACATGTATGCAATACCATTTCCTTTGGCTGCTTGTCCATTATTTGTTCCTGCGTGTGCACCATAACCTGAAATATAGGTTCATGTTAAATCACATGCATTCAGGGCAATAACATGTTGTATATGAATGTAACACCCATGTATTAATACCGTTTCCTTTGGTTGCTTGTCCGTTGCCTTGTCCTGCGTGTGCACCATAACCTGAAATATAGATTCATGTTCAATTGCATGCATGCATGTATCGTGTTATGTATGCATTTGACATGCATGTTTGTGTATTAATAGTAATATACCATTTCCTTTAGTTGCCTGTCCATTGCGTTGTCCTGGCTGAGCACCATAACCTGAAATATAGGCTCAGGTTAAAAAACATGCATTCATGTATCAAAGTAACTTGTTTTATGAGTATATTAATTTAACATGCATGTATGTATATTAAATGTAATATACCGTTTCCTTTGGTTGCTTGTCCATTATTTGGTCCTGCGTGCGCAGCGTAACCTGAAGTAAAGGTTTGTGTTAAATGACAAACATGTACCGAAGTATGTTATAGGTATATGTATTTAACATGTATGTATGTATATTATACCATTTCCTTTGTTTGCTTGTCCATTATTTGGTCCTGCGTGCGCAGCGTAACCTGAAATAAAGGTTTGTGTTAAATCACATGTATACATGCATCAGTTTGTGAGTTTGTGTATTCAACATGCATGTATGTATATTAAATGTACTATACCGTTTCCTTTGGTTCCCTGTCCGTTCGCCTGTCCTGCGTGAGCACCGTAACCTGAAACATAAACGTATATTAAACATGCTGTAGCCAACAGGCATGGATGGACACACTGAACATATATGTAACCAGTATGTTATGTTGCATGTCAAATGTCTTCATGAATGTTGCATGTAATCTAACCACTCATCTTGGTTCCCTGTGCGTTAGCTTATTATTAATTGTTTTTCATCTACATTAATTTATAATATAAAATTATCCTGTTACCGTTTCCGTTCATGGCCTGTCGGGTTGAAGGTCCAAATTGAGCCCCATATCCTGAAAACACTCCAACGTTAAACAGTGTGTGTGTGTGTGTTTGTATAGGTGTATAGGTGTAGGTGTGTGTGTATAGGTGTGTGTGTGTGTGTGTGTATAGGTGTGTGTGTGTGTGTATAGGTGTGTGTGTGTGTGTATAGGTGTGTGTATAGGTGTGTGTGTGTGTGTGTGTGTGTGTGTGTGTGTGTGTGTTTTTTTGTGTGGGTGTGTGTGTGTGTGTGTTGTGTGTGTGTGGGTTGTGGGTGTGTGTGTGTGTGTATTTATTTAACAAACCGTTTCCTTTAGTTCCCTGTCCATATGGTTTTCCTGCATGGGCACCATTACCTGAAATATATCGATATTTTAACCCAACTTATATCCACACAGAACATATGTCTGCTATATGAATGTTCTGCAAACATTAATGC
>OOFH01104969.1:0-22558 GCA_900323355.1 Merlangius merlangus
TTATTAATGTTTGCAATACTGTTATTTCACCTGGAATCCGATGAGCATTCCAAGACTCTACCACTCTTGTAAGACCAATCTGGCACAGCT
Source organism: Merlangius merlangus (assembly GCA_900323355.1). Lineage (NCBI taxonomy): Eukaryota > Metazoa > Chordata > Actinopteri > Gadiformes > Gadidae > Merlangius > Merlangius merlangus. The sequence continues at coordinate 91 of OOFH01104969.1, forward strand.
GACCAGTCAGGCAGGACACACAGTATCTGACAAGGCTGTCATCCATGTCCAGTTCTTCCTGATCTACCAACTGCAGAAGGGCTGTCTTCAGGGGGTAGTTGACACGATTATTGACCTCAGGCCAGATTCGTTCAACTGTGTGATTCTGAATGTGAGGCAAAACTTGTTATTAATTTATTCCAATGGTTAAATATGTAGACTTTCCAGAAAAATGTTCTGCTTATCGTAAAAGTTGGAAAGCATAGCAATTCTGAAGAAAATTAAAAAGACAGCATGATGCTGAAACAAACATAATAGTATCTAAATACTAAACAACACAAAATATTAACAATGAATAGCTTCAATGGGCATGCAGTGTGTGTTGGTGAAGCAACCATAGAAACTACTGAACTGTACCCTTGTGGATGGAGTTTGTAGGTAAGGTCTTCTCTCCTGATCATAGCGATGAGATGACAGCAGCTCCTGCATGAAGAGTGTCGAATAGAATTCCTTTCCATGATCCACGCGCACCTGGTCCCACATCCCATTAGCATCTACTGCAGGCCTATTGGATGAAAAACTTGATTTTAATTTGTGCAAAGCTTTTCAAATGTAGCCATTCCAAATCAGTTATTCTCTGTAAAATATAATGATTCAGTCATAACAAAGAAAATGCTAAGCAGTCAGCATTTTGTCACACTTGTGTACATGTAGGATACTATTTCAATGCCAGTTTAAATGAAGAGTGTCATTTATATGGGATTAGTATATGCAGCCTTTCCTTTCAAGTAGGACGTCCAAAATCACACATCGTGTCATATCACAATCTTGATACCATATTGAGATATTGGCCAGCAACCACTGTCTTGCATAAATGACAGAACACTGCTTTAAGTGTCCACAAATTACAGGCTATTACCTGAAAACATCTTCATAGATGACTAGGTTGTTTTTTATGGGCATTGTGGAATGACCAACAACCTTTTTGCTGAAGCCATCAATGGCTACAACATGTGTGACCCCATACATCGCTAACTTTTCATTCTGGTCCATATGAATCTTCTGTCCCATGTAGTCTGCTTGGTATGGTATGGGGTTGAGATTGCGGGCACCCTAAAAGAAGACACGAAAATAATGTAACAATTCCATAGAAACATTTCCTACAACGCCATCCTCAACAACATAGTCCTATACTCTAAATGGGCTGATAACTATGGCACCCTTGACACTTCAGGAGTACAATATTATTCCCATTATAATTGAATCTTATTACTTTCTTTTGGCCTACCCCTTACAGTAGATTGCCTTCCTATTGCTGTTGTTTGGATGCTTGTGCATGGGTTAGTGTAGTGCTGCTGGGAGATGAAAAGCCCTCATCAATGGAACAAAGATGATTCCCCATGGCAACCAGCAAAAAAAAGCCTCGCCCCTCCCACTTCTCACTTTCTTAAAAAAAGGCTACTGGTCATAAAACAGTAGCCTAAACACTGTTACAAGGAAGAAAAACAACATCGGCGCCATTAAAAGGATGAGGAGGAAAATAATAGGCTACATTTATTACCTACAGTAGCAACCATAATATATTTGTAGCATCTTAACTCTAAACGCTACACTAACGGAAGACAACATATTTCTATTTTCAAAATAAAAGCATTTGTTATTGTAACCTACTACGGCCACAGAGACGCGCCCCTGCAGCTGATCCCTGGTTTAATCCCTGGTGTGCCCCCCCCAAAAAATTGCCACCGCTCATGTACACTTTGACCAATCAGAGCGAGGCTCCGATTCTCCGTTCTTATTGGCTGTGGGACTGTCCGTCACCTTGGCACCGACGTTCTGGCGTCCCTGCGTGAGCGTTCACGAGCCTAGCAGTCTTACAGTTTTGCACTACTACGGCGGACAACAACTGAGTAGCAATGTCTTCATCAATGGCCCATAAATTCCCCGTTCCCCGGATACCATCAACTATATATGTACTTATGCAGTTATCAGCACTAATGTTTAATTACTTCGGAATCGGACATGGCGTTTCGTCTTCCTATCAATGTAACTGAATTCACATGAACGCGCATAACTGACGTTCGGAGGGAGGAGCTACAGCAGGTAGCGTTGCAGGGAGGGACCAGAGAGCACGCAACGGAATCGCAACGGCTGTTTTCTCCAAAATCGCCTACCCTAGCTTTAACACGTGCTTGACAACATGACTATACAAGCTAAGTTAACTAAAATAATCAAATTGATTTGGTTAACCATTAACTACACTGAGACTAGAGGCCCACAGCTGAATTGAGGTTTTCCTAGCTGCCGCAACACCTCTGTAACCACCAGCGTTGTTCATCCTTCAGTACAACCAGCCATACCATCTCCTTTAAAGAGGTCTTTGGAACAGCATAAATAATATAAGAGGCAAGGGGAAAGACTAGATATAGATAATGAAGAACAAACCAAGTAGGCTGTCCGTGAAGAATACTAGGCATTTCATAATAAAGGCTTGAAATTCAATTTGGTACGGCTGAAATAAAATGATCTTCAACATTTGCAGATCTGATTGCAGGAACTATTTGATAATTGATCGGCCATTCCTAGCATCTCTGTGGGTTAAGAGTTATGTGTGCAACAATGCATTGATTCCATTCCAATATTGACAGCACCGTGCAATCATACAGTATGTAAAAGTGCTGGGCACGAATAATGCAGTGTGCTCCCATCTCTTAGCCAATCACCACACAAGAATGTCTTGTATTGCTAGAATGTGGTTTACAGAGAATCCAGCATGAGGAGGATACAACACACAGGAGAAAATTAAAATATAAACTCTTGTCATAACAACAAGACAGACATACGAGTAGCCAGCCATGCTAGTAGCCAGCCATGCTAGTAGCCAGCCATGCTAGTAGCCAGCCAAGCTAGTAGCCAGCCAAGCTAGTAGCCAGCCAAGCTAGTAGCCAGCCAAGCTAGTAGCCAGCCAAGCTAGTAGCCAGCCAAGCTAGTAGCCAGCTAAGCTAGCGCAGGCTGTGTCTTATTTAAATTGATGCTGACTGACATGTTGATCATCCGGGCTGGGCTTTTGAAAGGGCAGCCATGTGATTCACAGTCGAGCCGTCATGCGTCCCGCTGACATTTATAGTGCAGCAGCAATAGGAGAGCGGTAGATCTTAACAGGACTGGACTGTACCGTGATACAGATTGGGACGTCAGTGTACATCACGCAGCATGTCAGGGGGGATTTGAATGCACACAGGACCAACATGGCCTACTTCTGATAATAAAAAGGTGTTCACAGGATCAATGCAGTCACCTACTGAGGGTAAAAGGGTGTTCACGGGATCAATATGGCCTACCGTTCATAAATAGTTGTTCACAGGACCAAGATGGCCTTCTACAGCTCTTAAGGGGTCGGCAAACATTGTTTCATTTAAAATGCTCTGCATCCTAAATTAAGGAATGAGGGATGGACATGCGCAATTCTATTGGCTCCAACACACTTGCAGAGCAGCATGCTCACACAGCTTCATTGCACGTGAACCCCAGAGCAGAGGGCTCTACTGACCTCTGCCAGTCAAAGATGGTAAGGGCTTCAGCGGCGCCATGGATTGCATCTAAGGCTCACCACACTATTTCGAATATTTAACACTATTATAAATAGTTTCAAATAGCATCAGATTGCGGAAAAAATTGAAACGCTGATGCATCCTACAAAAGATTGAACTAGTATATATATTATAGTTAGGCATGCATATTGTGTCCCTCAAGCCTGGTCTGGTAACTCATTAAGTCCACATATCGATTTTTAATTCATTTATAGAACCCCCTATTCTTCCTCATGTCAACATCCGCTTGCCCTTATCAGATCGTATCTACAAATCATCATTTGTTCTTGTTTGGTACTTTCCACTAGGAACATTCTTCTTGTTGGCTGCGCAAGCAAACTATTGAACTATTGGTCGACGGCTCATCAGAGAGGTTCTCAGGACGGACTGGGCGCGGTTTTAATACTGCAACCCCCTAGCTGCTCAAGGACCTGGGGGTAGAAGTGTGGGCGAAGCTCATGGATTCAGATCCTGGCATCAGCTCGCTTCTGCGGTAAGTGGGGTGATTCCATTCATACTCCAATGACATCTAGAAGATGTAAGCATGCATTCTTCATACAAATAACAATCTAGTAAGCAACAGGAGAACTGCCCTGGTTTAGCCTTACAACATATGAATAACTAAAGGCCCCTAGCACTGTGTGGGGAGTGGGGCAGGCACCCGTCTGCTTCTGATGCTCATTATTAAGCAAAGTGCACCATCAACAACACCAGCTCATTTCAATGCATTAAATTCACCAGCACCGGGCAAATTACCTTGACTAATTCGATTTAATGAGTGTTATGTCAAGATGTATGGGACCATCCAAATGTTGTGGTCAACTAATGGACTGTTAATGACTACAAATAAACAAAAATCTTTACCTAATTTAAGCGGATGCACAGGAAGAACGTATGTTAGACCGCCCTTTGTAACGTGTCTTTTGGGCTCTTAAGAAACGCAATTCTGCATCAGTTCAATTGTTGCACTCAAATAACTAAAGTGTCACCACACACGACACGGTTAGCTAATGGTCCTGAACCGAATGGTTGGGGTTGGTTAAATCAAAAGTAAATGTGGTTAAAAAAAGCACACAAAAAAGAAAGAGCTGCCCAAGAGCTTTGTTGGATCAGAATAATAATTATAGTGACAACGAGATTACCAAGAGAGACAGCAACACTGTCAGCCAAAGAAGGGACACACCCTGTGCTACAGCAACCTTTCTGCCTGACTGACTGGATGGATGTCCAGTTTCTGATTGAGTGGCTATCAGGAGCTTGTGAGCACTGACAGGTTTCACACTAGCCAAGAGTCAAACAGGCCCTGTGGAAATGAAACACATTTTCACCAGATTATTAAAAAGGGAGGTTGTTGGCCCTGCAACCGTCATTCAGCTTTCTGAAGTGTAGTGTAATTTTCGTAGATTTACCGTTTTCAGAATTGTATTGTCATAGACAATTATCAGAATTTGCATAATAGTGCTTCAGTCTCCCACACTCGCAACACAGTGGTTTATTAAGACTTGAACTTGAAGATAAATGCCCCCAAATTATCAGTTTAGGGAAACATTTAAAGGCACCCTTAGTTATTTCTAGCTGGTGCAAACACTGAAAATGTAAGAGTGTACATTATAAATAACAGTACAATAAAACGTAAGGTGCGGGAGAAATGACTTATCAGGTAGACTTTCACTTAATGCAGTCAACGGGCCTATTAGAAATTGAAATAAATCCAAACACCTTTCTCCAAAGGCAGTGTAAGCAATATTGGATCCAAAACAATGAGAGGTAAGTTTGGAAGATTAATGAGATTGGAACAGATTTGTCTGCTGGGCCACTGGCAGCACACTTGAGGGATCTATAGGAAGCGTGCATTGGTCTTCTTCGAGCACAGTGCCTCAGAAATCAATAAGTCATTACCAAAAAAACAACCCGACTCCTTTCACGCTCAACTCAGTCGTCCTGACTAGAGGACCATGTTCATCATGGTCAGTAGCAGCCATTCCTACTGAATGAGTAGCCTAACAGAAAAAACTTTTTTGTCAAAGACAACTTTCAAGGTACTTCCTTAGGGTCTATGAACCCTCGGTGTACAAGCAGTCAAAGTTGAGAACATCCCAGAATCCACAAAGCTTTGGCATCAAACAACTATTAAAAACAAATCAAATATATTTTTTAAAAGAATTACAAATGCAAATGTATAAACTGAAAAGAACCATCATATAGTTGTATATCCAGGTAGGGTACTTTATATGCAAACCCTGAAAATACACTTGCCGTTTTAACTAAGGTTCTCTAGGCTCTACCATAGGTACTTGGGAGGATTACAGTGATAATCAGTGCTCAAGTTCAGGCACTGCAAACCCAAGTGTCCAATTCCCATCACTGGGCGTGTGACCACGCACAGTGAGACCCAAATACAATGGCCCTACAGAGCTCCAGGCCCCAATGCTACTGCACTGTCTGCATTAACACAACTGGCTGTCGGTCACTCTCCAGTATTCTGCCCTCCCTGAAATGAGACGCACATACGAGAATCTCCTCAAAAAGCATTGCAAGCTGGCTGATTTTCATTGACATTCAACTGTATAACTTGTAGTTGGTGACTTGACATAAAAAACGTAGCAAAAACATGAAATATGTTTAATAGAGTAACTTCGCAATTTTCAGTGACATGTTCAAGCTTTGGCAGGACCTTCGATCAATTTGGCAATTTTCCTTATGTTTTCCATGACAGAAAACACTCAAAACACACAAAATAAAGCTTTGGAGCTTAATGTTATGGAGAATTACCTAAATGAGATAGAAGTATAGGTCCCTAATTGGTATGTAGAATTATTTGATAAGTGAATAAGTGAAAAAAATTTTAGGATCCATTTATTAAATCATATGATAATATAATAATAATAATAATAATAATAATAATAATAATAATAATAATAATAATAATAATAAGAGAATAAAAAAGCACTACTAATTGTACCTGATAGAAAGGAAGATCAATGCCCTATCAGCTGATAGCTTTCACAAGCTCGACAATTAGTAAGAAAAGTTCATGATTTGACACTTACTCAATGTCTTTCCGGACGGAGCCAAGAAGGTCTTCCCTTTCGCGGATAGCCAAGAAGTTGCCTTTGGTTTTGTGAAATTCATGTGTATAATCCTGAGAGAAAATACATAAAAGGGTAGAGAAGTTAGCATATTCATCACTTCAATTTTGCAAATAAATATATAGATGAAGGCAAGTCTTGAATTTGTTGTGAAAGTGTAGAAAATAGTGTGTCTGTATTTCAAGTATGTTTCAAAAAGTTCAGAAAGAAAACAAGACAGGAAAGACAGAAAACAACCTGCAGTATGTCTCGGTGTCTCTGCAGTGTGTGCATTAGGGCAGCATTGAGAGATGATGCTCCCGGGGTGCTCGTGTACTCTGCCATCTTGTCGTTGACTCCAGTGAGCTGGGAAAGGGATGGGAAGATGACTGAATACTGGAGGGCAGACAAACATGTTCATAAAACAAAGACATATCTCCAGTGGAGGTTGAAAACTCTGGGTAAAGAAAGCAAAGCATGAGTCCTTGAACCACCCATGCAGTGAACCATCTCACAGTATAGTCATTAGTAATACCTTGATAACTACTTGAGCACATCCAGATGCCGACTCACTACACTGGGGGAGTTTATGAATATGTCCTCCTCTACATCATGGACTATTAAGCCTAACCCAAGCAATTAAATCTCTGTCTTGAAGGGAACTACCAAGCCCTACCATTTTTTTTTATTACTTTTATTTTGGCATAAGAATACCAGTAAAATTACCTTTGCCAGCAGCTGCTCAATCTCAACTGACATTGTGTCAAACATTCTGTCTTGGCTTGAGTTGTTAAGTAGGGGCGTGGTGTCCGACCTAAGGAAATCGAAAAATAAAATGAGTTCAAAAGGATGAGTTTAATTGAGTTAATGACATTTACTTGGCCATGTTATTCCTAATTCAAATTGATATATCATATTGCATTTTGTGTGGTATTTTATTGGATTAATATGTCAATGTAAAATTATACTTGCCATATATACACTGCAGATTATCTACATTGCAAACCATTATAAAGTTATTAGATCTTAAAATAAATCCCCCAATAACAATCACACTACACAAAGTTATCACACTGTATTTTAACAACTAATATGAATTGATGTAGTAGTTCATTGATGTATGTCACAATATTGGAACAATAACAATTTTAACTTATTCGAGAAATAATGGAAAATAACGTGTGTGGCCTTACGAATCTCCTCTGCGTCCATCCCTAGAAGTGGTGTAACTGGTGCACAGCTTACTAAAGGACACAAGCTTCAGATCCAGCTCATTCTCCAGCTGCCTGGCATGCTTCCGCAGGTCTGTGGGCACAAAACAGCAATAGAGAACATGGCGACGGTTATGATATCACATCCATAAAGGCCCTCAGCTGGACGTTTATCATAAAGGTAGAGACCTGCTCTCATTGCCGTTTTCCAATGGAGACGGACATGTATTATAAAAGGAAAATAGCTGATCATCTCATTGGAAGGCGGCAGGCTGGACCTCATCTAGGTATACTTCTCAGGGCATAATAGCAGGTATGCCCTTATTATAAGTTGGCCTAGATGAGGTGAGATGAGAATGGACTATAGATCCATTCAGATTCTCCCATCACAAAGAATAAACTAAGCTATTGATTAGTTACATATTAGATTGTAAAATGTTTGACATTCCAACGCAAGAAGATGGCTGTGGACTCGACATCACTGATGTACGATATAATGAAGCCTAACCCTGAAACCAGCAACAACAGGCTGTTTCCTACAGGGTTCAGAGTGAGAGTTTGGAGTGTAGCAGAAGCTGTGCTTCTGAATAACAGGTGTCTAGTGTTGCCCTGTCTTCGCACAGGTAGCTTGTAGTCGCAAGCGACTCGGACATTCGCATAACGCCCGATTAGTCCAAACTCCCTCCATGCAGAGACCTATTCATGAAAATATAAGTCTCACCTGGCTGTATTTAATGGATATAACCTCATCAACATTGCACCTCTGTGGACAGCTTCGGTACTCCTTTTTTTAACTGAATGCCTTTGGTTTCACAAAAATCCACGTTTGTCAATGGGAAAGTGGCTCATACATGACAAACGTTGTTATTTATGGAACCAAAAAAGGCATGCAGATACAAAGACGACGACCCAAGCTGTCAGTAGGTGCACTATGGGAGAGTTGATCGCCATTACATACAATCACACGAACTATATTACGATTAATAGGGCACTCCATGGAGGGAATTGCGACTAGGAAGAGGTCGCAAAACGCGAACGTCCTTTTATACGCTTGCGGCTAGTTAGCTTGCATCCATCTGAGCTCGGCTGGCCCTGAAGAGCCATGGGTTATATACCGGAGACTGCTGGTCTGTTGTCAGAACACTCCGCTTTATGGCTGAACATCATATTATACTTCAGAAACCACACATAGAACATGAATAAAGTGAGTTTGTGTAATCATAATGCCACCTCACCTTCCCAGTAGTTGCTGCTTCCTACTCCTGCCATCTTTGTTGTCGGCTACGTCAGCGCCTCAACGTCACGTGTCAGTAAAACACATGTTGCTGACTCGACGGCGCCCCGCAGTGGCCATAGATGTCACAAGTTGCTGACTCCATGCTGACACCACGTGGCGATAGATGGCTACTCCTGTACTCCTGGCTACATTTCTTAATACCATTGCAAATATATTATACACGATCAATATTATTACACAAGCCTAAACCTAAAATATATATATATATTCTGGATATACAATACAACATTGAAATCAAAGCAAAAAACACATCTGACATCTTTTATTGAATTTTAATGACGGTGTTCATGGTATCATGTCTTATGACCACGCATAGAAAGGTTTATTAAATGATTTGTTTGCAGTAGAGCAATGGTTTAGTTTAAATTGCACTTCTTTTTTTTTATCTACATTTGGCAAACATCTGAATATGTACAAAGAACTTCCAGTTTTTATAAAATGTTACACCAACATCATAACAGACCTAACTTTTCGTACCCAATTTTCAACACAATTGCACACACAAACACTCCAGAACTGTATTAAGTAAAATAAATTACCAACATTTCACACTTGAATATTTACCCATTGCTGCACTGTTTAAGTGCCATTTAGGGATATTGGCCTACAATGAAAAATCACTAATCTCAGATATATTTGTAATCCACCTGAAGGCAGTTCACATATCCATTCTAAGGTTGTGCATAGCAAGAGGCTACCACCACAAAAAAAAGTGGGCTTCTTTTTAAAACACTTAAGTGGTCATATCATTGATATGTGCACATTGTGTATGCAACAGCTCTAAAGGTTATATGAAGTTTGCCAGATAAGGCAACATCCATTCATGAAATATGAACATTTTAAAGGAACATGCTAAATAGCCTGTCTTCAGAAAGCCATGAAAGCCAAATACATTTAAAAAGTTATTTTATATTCTATCCAAAAATTTGCAAATCAAAATAAAGATGATCCAATAAGTCAACAATTGAGGATCATACTTTCTGACGTATGATATTTATGGATATCTTAAAAAGCTTTCTTTGCTTTCATCATTGCTTTCCTATGCATAGAGCTCCCTGTACCTACAACTCTCTCCATTTGACTTGTGTCAGGGAGCCGGGAGGGGGAAAATACAACCAACCGGTTACAATCCTCTGTGCACAAAAACATTTGATTTCAGCAACTTTTCAAGTAGTTAAATTACACCCTTTAGTTAAGCCTGCATCTGATTCTAGATCATTCATAATTCGTCACAAACTCTTTCAACAGGCTGTTGAATTTGACCACAGCCAAGGCACAGTGTTGGGTTCTCCATCCCAAAATGGTACCTAAAAATAATAACTTTCACTTTGTATCAATGTACAGTAGCATTGCAGCATATGTTCTAACAATAACGGCAGGTTTCTGTGATTATGTAAAGTTCATTCAAGCATAGTGAGAACATCATTCGTGTGGTTGGACTGAACCACTTTCTCGAGAGACAAACAATGCTTTTTGGGGGGGATTGGATGTAAAAAGGGTTAACCTCTTGGTGTGTATTGGACGGATGGGCGTTGAATTGTAAACTCCCAGTGTCCCCTCTATACAGGGCAGCTCCTCACTTCCTCTTCTCATAGTATTACTATAATACACACATATTCAGGAGGTTGATGGCCGAGAGAGAGCGAGAGAGAGAGCGAGGGAGAGCCAGAGCGGGAGAAGCAATCACTTTTGAAAAGTCTGTTGAAAAAGCAAACGGGTGCCATAGCCCAATGGTCCATCACGTTCTCGCGGGCCAAGAGTGAACGAATGTACAAACAACCAAAAAAGGAAAACACCAGGCTACAAGCAGAGTGCAGGGACAGGGTGTGCGGGCCGTCGCTGGTGCTTCAGAGCTTGTTGGCGTACAGCGTCTCCTCGTCGCTCTCGCTTTCGTCCTGGAACTCGTGGCCCAGCAGGGCCTTCTTGGAGCCCATGGAGGTCAGGCGTATCTCGTCCTCGTAGTCATCCCGGTGCTGCCGCAGCCGGTGGAAGCCGTCCTTCTGCTGGTTGGACTTGGCCGAACACACACACCAGATGATGCAGGCGGTCAACACCAGGGCCGTCATAGAGGCTGCTGTGGAGTAGAGGGAAGAAGAGGATGTGGGACACACAGTAGACGTGAACCACACAAGGTATGCACATAGTGGCAGCCCGGCTCTCGCACAACACCCCTGGAAGCCCGGGGGGGCGGGTGATAGAGGCGATCTACCACCCATTTCCCCCCAGATGGCGCTTGTGCACGCATTAGTGCTGGCCCCACTCAGCGCAATGTGAAACACCTGAGAAAGAGGAGGGGGAATGTGGCGAGACGACAGACGCAGCTGAGGAACATATAAAAAGGGGTTATCTGATACTCTGATGGAACACGTGTGGTTTCAGAGGAGGGGACTGTGGACCAATGTCCAGAGTTGTTTGTTCTATTTTCGTGTTTGGAGATACCCAACCCGCCTTATCTTTTGTGTTAAATAAAAGCGTATTGCTGATTAGATGTTTGCTGATTAGAGGGAGTTGGGCACTTAGGAGCCGGGTTGCCAAAACATACATACATGACAGGTAAATGTCCATGGAATTAAAGTATCATCACCATAACTCAATCCACTGGGTAAGCTTAACATTCCTCTCCATAAGTTTTCAAACAATTCATCTGATTAAATGTACAATAATAACCTGACACCAGAAGACAATGACCCCTATACAAACCATGAGAATATCTAGCTCTGAGATAACTTGATAAAGCTTTATTTTTCATTTTTTACATTCTTACCTGCAGCAGCCACCACAAACTCTCTGGGCAGACCGAAGATACGGTTGTCCATGTTCAACGAAATGATGACCACACTGGCCGCTTCATGGGACGACACCACCACCTGTAAAGATGTCCAAACCGCTCAAAGTCAACCTCAGTTTTTTCATCATTCACAATTGAACGTTTATTGAAAATAATGTTTTTTCTTCACCATTTCCTGCATGAATGGCAAATGCAAACAATGGGTTGTGACATTTAACCCACAAAAATATACAAAAATGTTAAATACCTGAAACAAAAGACAAACATGCAGCTATACTTGACACAGGAACACACACGGCTTTACAACCAGCCTGTCTAATCGCCTCGTTAAAGGTCCTCAATGCTTGCAGGTGTGAGCAGATCAGCAGTTGATATGTAGAATGGCTGCCAACAACCACAGATTTCCTACGTTTGTTTTGGGAAGACTGAAATCGATAAGTTGGTATTTCAATTTACAACACCATATTTTGCGAGGGAGCAGCGAAGCACGCTGTTGTATTCACTTGGTGAGTGAAGTGCAGCCTGACCAGTTGACAAAGCAGTTAATGGGGACGGATCGGCCAGGACTCCCATGTCATGCAGTCTCCGGGGTAATTTGTGCCGGGAAAAAAATGGTTGCGTCTTTTGTCCTCGCGACCACAAATACAGTGTTGCCAAATTGTAAGTGCATCCTCATTTTTAAGCCTTTTTTATTGCTTTATTTCACAAACTACACCCTGTTTGAAATTCCTTCTACCCCTTAAACCCTCCCCCACATCCAGTGCCACCGGAGGCGTGAGATGTGTCCCTATGGCCTACGGCGCAGCATTCGTTGTCCTAAGAAGTACGGGGATGCTATCAAGGAGAGGCCGGACATGCTGTCGGTGACGTGTGATCTGGACCCGCTGGTGCCCCCGCAGCGCAGAGCCAACATCCCGAGACCCACGGCCGAGCGGTTCTCGAGGAACGCTGCCGTTCTCCCCGACGTGAGGCTCTCTCAGGGCTCCCCTGCAGCTGAAGCGGCCCGGGAGGAGCCGACGTTGACCTCCAACGGGCGGACCACAGAGCCATTGGTGATCCACGGCTACGCGGTGCCAGAGTACCAGCTCGCCTATCACTCTGTGGTGGACTCGCTGTTCCCACGTGGGCAGACCTACAGCCTGGAGCTGGGCCGGACCATTAAGGAGCACCTGTTTGAGGAGCTGGCCTACCCTACCCTGCACATCTCTGAGCACGCCGACGGTAGGATGGAGGTGGTGGAGCGCTTCTGTGTGCTCCGCCCCACGCCATACATAGCGGTGGACGTTAAAGGGGAGCCGCCGTGCCATTTGTCCAGACACAGCCAGTAAAAACTCAGTAAAAATACTTTGTTACCAATTCCTTTTGTTGCAATGTTGATATTTACAATTTCAAAATGATTGACATTACTATTTTTGTAGAACGTTTTCCTTTCATAAACACTTCAAAACTTGTGACTAACTGGTGCTGATAACAGTTCTATTTCTATTATTGAACATTAAAAAAAGTTTGATGCCCTTTTTAACGTATCATTAATTTTTTACTTTGTGCATCTCATTTTTAGAGTAGCACATATTTCTAACAAGATTTTTAACGTTGAAACGATTTGGGTAACACTTTGTATCCACTGACTATTCACTAGTCAGACAAGCTCGGGTTTTTCGGAGGCAAGAAGCTGTTATGCAAATTGAGTAAGTTAAAAGTATCCCAAGACTGAACAGCCAAGAAGGGTTTATTTTGCGTGAAAGCCCACCTCTCTTCCCTGCAAGGAATATTCCCCTTCCGAACCTCAACCTTCTCACTTCTGATCTTTGCCACTGCTTTATGAGATGCTTCTGTTGCACACGCGTATACCTTCTGGCGTTGATGTTGGTATCCATCCGCGATGGCTTCGATGTCGTGGCTGCCCGGGACCAGCAGAGCGTGGAAGAAGCCCCCTGCCGCAGTGTAGACCCGCACGCCCCCGTTCATCACGATCATGGCCCCGACGATGGGTTTTCCACTCCGGTCCCGCACCACACCTCGCACGCCCTTATGGGCCTAGAACACACAAGGAAACGCAGTTCATTTATATAACCATTTAGCAAGAGGATGTGATTGGGAAAAGTGAGGTAAACGCAACCCACACACACACGGTTACGCAAAATGCTACATGGTAAATTATTAGTTGTATGAAAGCATTTGCATAGTCCTCCGTAAACAACTTTCCCCAACCTAGCAGATTCCCCCATGCTGCACATACTACTGCCCAGTAATCATCACCCCATGAGGTTCGGATCATGGGACTCCTCCTTACCTCCACGAGCATGCTGAGAAGAGCCTTCTTGTTCTCTGCCCACAGTGTGGACAGCTGCTCGGCGGGGGGGAACATACAGCAGCCCGTGTACACGGTGATCTCTGGACAATGGCCAAAGTCCACACTGAAGTCCTAGAAGGGCACAGGCGCACACGTGACTCATACATCTTAACGACCAACGTCTCGTTTCCATCTGCACCAGCTGGCCGCCGAGGCAGAAGGCTTCCTCTGCGTGTTAATGTGAAAGCGAGACACTGCGACCCACCTTCATGCTGCCCATGTGGCTCTGCCTCTCTGCCGCCCTGAGGACCCCGCCTGGAATGAGCAAGGACCATGAACAATGTACCAAAACGCTACCAAAGAAAGCTTAATAATGCAAAAGACAAATCATGAACAATGCTGTGAATTATATGATGCTAATACTTGGCAGAAGGCTAATACTATATAGCATTAGTTCCGATTGCATACCTTGCCCCGTGCTTGGACATCTGGGGTCTCCGAGATGCATCTTGGGATGGTTTCTGGCGTACACATTAGCCAAGTACTTCAGAGTGCCCTCCTTTTCAACTAGAGAGAAAGAACGCACGACGGATCAAACAAGGTTGAAAGTGACAAGGACGCCATCGGCCTTCATTCATGTTTCTTCCTTTGCTTAAAATGTATGGAGTTAAAAGTTAAATGAACTGATGGAAAATAAAAAAAATAACAAGTGTATTTGGGTTGTTTTACCGGTCTGGACGGGTTTGTCGTAAGGGTAGGTAGCCAGAAGAGCGCCCCCATCTAAAGACACAGACAGCGTTTGCCCCCTCTCCAGGATAAGCTTCATCACTGCTCTGGTCTCTGGCTGGGCCTCCACCACTCGCTGGGAAGCGTTGCCTGAAGTCAAATCAAGTTTCTTTTTTTAAGCACATGACATTTCATACGACGCATAGTAGACTCAATGTGCTGACCCCAGCCAAGGGCATGTGGCTGGGGTCAATGCAGTAGAATACAGTCGGCTTTCATGCCATTTATTATGAGTATATGCAGTAAGAAAATCTAAACTTGCATTTAGATCAAATACCAGTAATCCCTCCATATCGTTACTCTTCGCATCACTAATTTTGCGCGTTGTGGTGACCTTTGACCCTACGACCCACTTGTAAGGTTCCAAACCACTGACCAAAGAAGTCTGTGTCCAGGTCTTTGCCGTGAGCGTTGGCCATGCCCCGTGTGGAGGTGCACTGCCTTTCCGTGGCCAGCTGCCTACCGTCTGGGTTAATGAGGGGCAGGATGACAATCCGGGTACTGTTAATGAGCTGGCATGGAGAGAGACAAAGAGAGAGCGAGGAGAGCGCTTAGACAGACAGAAATAGGACTCAGAACATTGATTACTGGAATTCACATGGATAATCCATGAGAAATAGCTAGACTACAATGCTAAAGGACCCTTAATGATAGGAAACACGATGTACATTCAGGAGAGCAGATGTGTGTTATGTGACGCTGCCATGAGCATACAAAGGTTTTGGCGCAGCAAAAGGATGTTAAATTGGACAGATGTACTCGAACTGCTCCACAGTGGAACGTAGGATTCTGAAGCTCCTCACCCTGGTGATGGCCGGGTTCTTGCCATAGTTCATACACAGGAAGGTTGCAAATTCCAGCAGAAGCTCAGTGCCCACTGGAGCGTTTCCATGGATCCCTGCCACAAATCTTATTTTGGGTTTAGACGGCTCCACCTCATCCGGCTGGTTGGAGATCTCCAAAGCCCGGATGGTCCGGAACTCCACACTCTGGCCCAGACTAGACATCAGCCAAATCGAAAAAGCAACAGAAAGTTAGGAATGCTCACATTCAGGAATAATTTGAGAATATCTCAAGAAAGCAGCATACTTAGAGATGGGGCCAGTGTATTCAGAATGATTGAGCAGTGTAAACAAACAAACAAACAAGGATACATTCCACCTCTGTGGTTATCTGTGCAGTGATCTGCATGGAAAGAATGCATAAACGGGGGAAACCAACGCAAACAATTTCAACCAGCCTCCTTTGAGGTTTACTAATTGGCATCACGTGCGTGGCTGTTGGTTTTGAAAAACTGTTTTTTTCTGGCTTCTCCTTGACTGTTGAAAATACCCCTGTGTAACTGCATCTTTGACCCGCACACAGCACCCGATCATGGATAGACTTGCCTGATCAAATCAAACCGGTTTGATCTAATCTGGACGATGACGACAAGAATCATATAGAGAAAGATTAGAATCCTTCACTAGGCATAACGACTAGGGGCCCACTCTGAAGCACGTCTGGCAGACTGGCCCCCGCATTTTGTGGAATCAGCTGACTGAAAGTCGTGTAGTGTGGGCCCAGCTCCACAGAGAATAATAGACTTTATTATCAAATCATCCAAGTAAACTAAACAAAGCAATGGATGAAGACATTCACGATTGCAATAACTAATAGACGGAAAGACATTACACATCTGGCGGATGGAAAAGGTCAGGCACCACAATTTGAAAGCCTAGCTTGCGTGAGTGACATTTATTTCCTTTCGTTAACACTTTAGGGTCAAAGTTGGCAGAGGGCTAAAAGCATTCAGCCACCTGAATTGAAATAGGCTATGAGGGAATCAGGGCAGGTACCTTCGCAGGGAGGTGATTTTGGGGAAGTTGAGGAGAAGGCCTCTCAGGGACTCTGCTATCTCTCGCTCACTCCGGTAGCGGTAGCTGTTCTCCGTGGCGGTGCTCCTAACCAGCTCCTCCAGCCCCTCGCCCTTGGACAGGTAACGGATGAAGTTCTGGAACTCCTCCACCGAGGGGTCCTGGGTGGGCGGCGGGCCCGCTGGGAGCCGGCCTTCGGGCCCGGCGCCGACGCGGCTCAGTTTGAAGTCCACCACCTCTACTCTGTTCTTTGGGATGGTGGCGTAGATCTTCATCGGTTCATACCTGGAGTGCAGACCAACCAGAGATTGTACCAAACACAATGATGAGTGGCGCTCATTAGCAAGCGGATTTTCAATGGAAATTCCAGATATATACAAGGAGCACAAGTCTTATTCCCCTTGCGGCCATCTTCCACGGGGTAAGTGAGGCCCAGAGCCGAGACATGCACCTCCATGACCCTTCCCTTACCCGCGGGCCGAGGCGGTGAGGCTGAATGTCCCGGGGACCAACAGCCTCCAGTAGTCTCCCGTCTGGGCTGTAGTGACGTTGTGATCTATGCCCTCAACGTGAATGGTGGCATTGGGGATGCCAGAACCAGTGTGGATGTCTGAGACGGTACCCTTGACTCCCCTGTGGACCTGGTGGGGCACACACACACACACACGACGCAAAGAATGAGGGGGGAGAAAATACTCCTTTGAGAATAAGGAAGAAGACAAATACAACAAATAAAATAAATAATAGAAGTACATTTAGGGACAGGAATTGACAGGGAGTAGTCCAAAGATTTTTGACCGCCAATTCGATATGTATCTGGATTTGGTAAATATTGCGTTTTGATGCCATGTTCAACAGTTCCAGGTCATTTTTTGATTGAATATGGCCGAACAGAACAGCACCTAGTTGAATCAAATCCTTCCTCCATTGGAAGGTACAATTAATTGTCTTTAGATTGTCTAAATTAAATTAAACAGTATATTGCGGAAGCATTGAATCCCGATTCTAACATGATCACTTTTTCCCCACACAGTATTGTGTGTCACCTGGTGGATGAATTGTAGCATGGATCGTTGGTTTTGATCCCAGTATTTGGGCAGGTCCTTCTCCCAGGGAAACTTGACACAGCCCAGTTCAATAGTGACCTCAAAACAGTTGGTGTTCAAATAATTCCAGTCCTGCATGCCTCCTGAAAGGTAACGCACATACTTCAGAACAACATCCACTCACTTTATCTAATAAGACCAAAAGACCAAAACCTTTTAGCCCAGTTTCAAATTGTTGTTCAGTATACCTATCCCAAATGCCATCTTATTCTATAATTACTCTCTAATATAATGTGTGTTGCTGGCATGGCCCAACTGGAAAGTTGACAACTGTCAACAAACTACAGGCTGCTATTTGCCTACAGAGTCATGTGAGCTGATATGCATCTACAGATTCCTCTGAGTCGACGCGTGTCTGCAAATAGTGTCTACAAATACTTAGCATTGTCTGACCCTAGCTATCTTTGTTGTATACAGGGAATGGATCAACCCTAGCAATTGTAAATGTGTGGCACTTGATTCTATGAACTTCTTTAAGTGATAGTGATAGTGATATATTGTTGTTTCTCTTTCTACTGACAGATGTACTTATTGTAAGTTGCTTTGGATAAAAGAGCTAGATGTCCTTAATGTAAGGTAAATGTAAATGTACAGAGCTCTCTGTGCCTAGGAGAGAGTCTTTGTCAAAACAGAGGGACGTACCAGGAACATTGTACCAGTTGGCCCCATTGGTGATGCCCTCCCCAAAATATTCCTCTGGGTACAGCATCTCACAAGGGTGCCCTTTGTGCATCGGAGCGTTCTCCTTCAACACACAAACACAACACACAGGCAAATTATTTCCACATCATGTGTTGGAGGGAGCTAGCATCTGAACATCAAATCGGACCGTTGGAATAGAGCGGGCCATGTTACCTGTGCGTAGGCTCTAGACACCTGGTGAAAGACCTCGTCATCGGGGCACTTGCTGTACTGCGAGACTCCTTCTCGGTCGTCGTCATAGGGGTAATTAACCACCAGAGAGCCTGAGTTAGAGGGAACGGCGCGGGGAGGATTCAAGCAGAATTAAAAAATGTCATCAACAGTGATCCAGCAAAAAAACCTCAACTAGAAGGTATAGACTCTTTATTGATTTATTATATATTAATTTAGCTGAAATTGTAACCAACATTTTACATGATATTAATGGGGAGACAGGTGCTACACCCTAACCACTATCCCAACCCTAACCACACCAATGTAATGTTAAAGATAAAGCTAACCGAGCAACGCAAGAATTCTGACTTTGTAGATGTGTTAAAAAGGTCCAAAAACACAAACACACTTCATCCATGAACATTTAAACAGCAAAGGCAAAAGGCCTGGGATAGTCATTATTCGAGACTTTGTCCAGGCGTAATATAAGGAGATTGAGAGCCCACCCCCGTGGAGGTTGGCCGACAGCACGAAGGGGACGCTCTCCAGCCAGCTCATCACGGCCTCCGTCTCTGGCTGCCTTGGCTCCGTGATGTTCACAAACTGGTCGGGGAAGTTGCGGTTCAGGTCAAAGTTATTGCTGTTGTTCCGTCCCTGGTAGCCTTGTATATCCCCTTTAAGGAAACAAAAAGGGAAGAAAGTTTTCAAACTGGGTTTGGTTTGCCGTTATTAGTGTTTTACGTATTCTCTATTATGAGCTGTACAGTGTGGTACGACGTTATACATGATGTTGTACGTCGTTTTTGTGTACATGATACACAAAAACGAAACTTATGAATTCACTACCGAGGCATCGTCAGGACGGAAGTAAGTACGCCAACACAATGATGCGCAAAGAAGCAACATTTCTGTATGCAAGCAGCAGCAACAACCCTTGTTGAACGCACATGTCAAAGCTCCCAGGGCTATGTGCTTGTGTCAATGTGTGTAAGGGTGTACTGTGGTGTGTGAGTGACAGCCTCCACCCACCTTCCTTGGCAATTTCGTAGCCGTCCGGATTCATAGAGGGCATGATGTGGATGCGTGTGCTGTTGACCAGCTGGGTGACCTCGGGGTCGTTGCCATAGTTGCGGCAGAGATACTCGATGAGGTTGAGCAGCAGCTCCCGTCCCACCACCTCGTTGCCGTGCATGTTGCCCACATACTTGAACTCGGGCTCACCTGGTGGGAGGAAAATAAGCGGACGTCATGTTGTTGTGTTGTTGTCCAGTACACAGGGTCCAAATACAACACCTGCCACCCACCAGTGCAGTGGTGGGTTTGATCATTGATAGGTTTGATCATTTAACAGGTAAAAAGAGTCTGGGTTACATATAAGAGGACGATATCTCCACTCTGGCAAGTAGACAATCCAAATCATGTAAGTTCATTTGGACCCTTTATTTACCTGTGTCATGTTGCTGCCCATGTTTTTAATTGCTGCTACAACATGATCTTTGTGTCTCTATAAAATCTGTTTCTGATGCCAAAGATTACTCAAACGACCTGCTCATTCAGATCAGTCGTGTTACTTAAGTCTACCAAACCAAGAGACGCACAAACTACTCGTCCCGCCTTCGCTAACGTTGCGTTGGTGTTCAGAAAGCACTCTTATATTGCACTCCTGACCGTTAACCTAACTTAAAGACCCTGGGTCCGAGCCCATGATGCACTGCGCGCCTGTTTTGAATTTGTGTTTACTTTCGCCTGACCTCGGGTAAAACACGCTGTCGGTTGTCTTCCCAAACCCTTGACTTTGTTTAATTTGCCTCTATAGCTTGAACGTCGACTCTCGTTCCTCTTTGGCCTACCAATCCGTCGCTTTCGACGTCCAGCCTCCGATGATGCCATCGAAGGCAAAACGGTCAATTATTTTGTACAAAAATTATTTAAAAATGGGAAATATCTACATAAAATCTATATACAATCATTAACTATATACTATATACAAAAATGTATGCTCGATGCATAAAAAACCGGGAAGATTCAAGCGGATTTCTAAGTATGTCTTCAAATCAAACGATCAAGAGAGTTTCATGGACCATCAAACTCAAGTGGGCGCGCAATGCATCATGGGCTCGGACCCAGGGTCTTTAAGTACTTGAATGAGAGAACTTGCCCGTTGCCATCAGTAATAGATCACAATCAGTACCAACATAAATGTGTCATGTTATCACAGAGCATCTGTCAACACTTCCAGGTGAAAAGGTACGTGGGGATCTGGTGTGGTTAAATCAAAACGCAGACGTCCCGCATTATGCAACACCAACCCTGGCTTTCGGCCAGCATGGGCGTGGTGTTAAAGGAAGGGAAACATACCCGTAGCCCTCAGAGCCCTGTTCCCCAACATACCATGCTCGTGGACCGTCGGGTTGTCGGAGATGACCATCACGTACAGCTCGTGCCCTTGCACAGACCTGCCCACGGAGGAGAGATGTGCGATGGCGGGGAAATCCACGCTGTGCCTGCGCAGGAACAGCTCCATGTCGGCGTAGTTGTGGTGGCGGAAGTCCTGCGGCATCAGGGGGGGCCTGACCTCTGGGCCAGCGGTGGGCGGCGGGGAGGAGTCGCTGCGGTTCCCGCTGGAGGTCGGGGCCTTGTTCCCCGCGGAAGGGGTGGGTTCGGGCGCGGGGGTGCTGCTCTGGGCCGTGCTCCGGGCCATGCTCTGGGCCGTGCTCGGTGCGGACGTCGCGGCTGAGGTCGTCACGGGGACGCCGCTCACAGGCGCGCCGGGAGCGGGTCTCACGGTGAAGTTGAGTTCAGTGGCTTTCCCCTCGGTCACTAGGACGTTGTGGACCGTTTGGGTCGTGTACCTGTGGAAAGAAAGTGATCCACCTCAATGTCAATCTAGTTTTGTTGAGGAACGAGGAAACAGAGAAGCCTAAACCCCAAACAGGAAGTTACTTAAGAAACTAGTTCTTCTTTCTTACTGAAGCAAATCAAAACAGAACAGGGCCTACCCTGGCGCGATGGCGGAGACGTTGTACTGTCCAGGGAGAAGGAGACGATAGTACTCGCCGTGCTGTCCTGTGGTCAGGTTGTGGTTGATGCCTGCCACCACGATGCTGACGTCAGGGAGGCCGGATCCAGTGTTGGCCTCTGTCACATAGCCACGCAGCCCTATGTGCACCTGCAATAAATAGGATTATGTTGACTGCGACAACTTGGTAGCGCGGGAGTTTCATTTAAGTGCTATAGTAGAGAATTGTAAGTGTGAGCGAATTCAGATACACGATCAGGTAGGGGTTTGCCGGAGGAAATGAGAGTGGAACACCCTAGCCATTATACCATTTTGCCTGAGTTACATGTGGAACAATGCAGTTAAGAACATAACAGAGACAATGTTTAGACTGTGAGTGTGCTACTGTTTGGCCTGCATGATAATATTGGTTATTCGCGACAAAGCAACATTTATTTAAATTCACCACGGTTGATTTATTAAAGCTCTAGTCTGAGAATAAATCAGTTAGATGAATCATAATCAGGTATCCTATTCATAATCACCAGGGTCACACATGTTGTATTGCATTCATTGCATTATTATGCCATTAATATTATTATTATTATTATTATTATTATTATTATCATTATTAATACGCT
>OOFH01104978.1:0-19054 GCA_900323355.1 Merlangius merlangus
TATCAAGAGCAGACAGAATATCCACAAGGGACATTTCATATATGATAGCCAGTGGGATGTCTTTCTGTCATCCTGTGAAAGATTGAAGGGACTTTCCTCAATTATAATATTGTCACCGAACTGGATGGTTTGATGACATAATGGACCCAATACATAAACAAATGGCTGAATCTAGATCATCTCACTAATTCCTTCTGAACAGAAGTGACTTTCTAAGGTATATAATGACCAGTGAACTGGCATGACTTGTAACCTGCGTTCCTCCAGTCAGAAGACTTTATCCTCATTGGGTGAAGTGAGAACGAGCTCCCTGTTCTTGAAGTCCCATACAGCTGTGAGGTGGAAGGCCATGTTGGTCAGCACCACCAGATACTCAAACAGAGCAAAGAACGTGTAACCTTATGAAAAGCAGGGAGAGGGGAAATAAGAATCACAGATTAATTAGCTGCATCAAAATCAAATTTTGCATAACCAACATAATATTTCTCTGTTTCGATTTCATTTTAAATAACAAAAGAACACTATATACTTACTTCCTGGTTCACAATACAAGTTGTGTTTCACGTAAAAGTACACAGCGAAGGCACAGAATGAAATATTGAGGATTAAAAGACGAACTTTCCAAAGGTAAGACTTGCTATCCTGTAATAAATAAATAAATAACACCACATTTAGAATAGGTTATAGGCCTACATGATATTGAGTTAAGAACATATGCTCTATTACCATTCTAAATTTAAAAAATATACAAGAATACTAGATTTTCATGTAATTTAAGTTGTATACTTGAATCAATGTTGAAGGGTTTCAAATAAAGGGCGCTACCTCTCGGTTTAGGGAAAACTTCTTGATGGTATTCCATAAGCGGCAGGTGATAATCATGTAGATGATGGAACTTGTAATAAAGAGCACAAAGCCTTCCTTGTGTACAACTGAAGGTTCAACCGGTGATAGAGGGGATAGAGGGAATACATTTTTTATTACTTTTTAAAATGTTTTTGTTTCTACAATAAAGCAAGACAAATGAAAAAAACATGCAAGATGCACACATCTCACACACAATCAACAATGTATCAACAGATAAGTAAATGCGATTGTGTACCTTACTGCAATTGGGACACAGTCTCTCATTGAAAAGACATACACACATGTATCATTGATTATGTTTAAAAAATAAACAGATATGGGTTTACTCACTGTATTTCTCATTGGATGACACATAAGTAAGTAACAACAGACCAAAGTTCTCCGAAATTGAGAAGGCCACATTTAGGAAAACCAGGGAACTCTCTGGGAATTTGGAAGAGAAATGGCCCTTGTAAAACCGAAAGTAGGTGAAGGTCACCAGGAAGCGAGGTGCTGAGTGCAGACCGATGCAGAAACGCCAGATATGGCCCTCCGGTTCCAGGCTTATCGCTGCGCTTATCGATGGCAGATAATTAGGAACCTAAAAGCAGAACACAACAAGACTGATGATGATCAACGGACGTTCATTGTTCTTTACGGCAGGCCTCATTGTGACAGTTGTGTGATCAGTGAAACAAAGAGAAGTTTATTGTGGAATAATATTAGGCCTACCTGACAATGAGTGCCAGTCGAGTCTTCGAAATGAAATATAGAGGATATTAAGACGCACGTAGTGAGGCCAACCAAAGGTAGAAACACAGTGCCCAAAACACAGGTGCTGAATGAGATTCTGATGGCCGGGGGTCGCTCATAGCCCAAGAAAGGGGAGGCTTGTAGCATTCTGGATGGGAATCGATCAACGGGATACCTACATTTAAGCCATATCAACGATTCTGTCCCGTTTTGACTGACGCTGTCAACGCTCAAGCATCGATCGGTTCATTCACCGGGGCCGACTCTTCGAACTGTCAACAACGGCGTGTCTAAACCCAGCAACTAAATTATTTTTTTAATAATGGAATACATTTCTGACCATAACATCATATCATTCCTCGCCTATCTCTCGGACGGAAGCTGAGAGGAGACTATTCGATTTCGCCGGTACCCGGAAGAGGACGATACAGCCAATCCAAGCACACCAGAGATCAACATGTTGATGGGTAGCCTATTCAAATGTGTGTTTTCAATAAAAAGGATGTCTCCTCCTTCACAACCAATAAAGCACAAGACAACGTTGCCTGGATTCTCCAACGGCATGGTACAATGTTACAGTGGAGACCGGGCGTTGTCCTTGGTGCTGAATCTGTTTCCGTTATAAAACACTGAGTCTCTTTATAGGACCTAGTTCTACTTTGTGGCTCCGGATCCAAGTCCCCATGTGTGGGTATTATGTGGCTATTTGAATGCACGATTAGAGTTGCACGGTTGTGTATGTGCTCAGTGCTCACTCTCACGTCAGCGCATCTGTTCACTGCCCTGCCTGCCCTATTTTATCAGGCGCTCACTGAGGAGGAATCTGGACCCGGCAGAAAAGCGGACTTCATTCACACTGCATGACTGAAATACTATAATCACACTTTTATTTTTCAATTAACCTGCTCAAATGGTTTTAAAGTCGACGTAACAAGATGAAACTATGGAGAATTCAGACTTCCCTTAAATTGCTTCTGTTTGTCAGTGTTTTACCAAGTAAGTCTCCTTTCCAATTGTTTTTAGTATTTTTCGCCTATATATAATCATAATAATAATGATAATAATAATAATAATATTGATAATAATAATAATAATAATAACGCAGTTATACAAAATAGTGATATTCATTAATTGGCGATTTTTTTTCTTCGAAATGACCAGATGTGAATCAGTCTAGAGAATAAGATGTTTCAATATAAATGAAAGAGTGTCTCAGTTTACTATCATTACTATGTATTTGATGGATTGTGATAAGTGTAATGATAATTATTATTATCAGTGATAGAAGCATTGCAGGTGTAATTTGTATACATGTATGTATTTTTCCTATTCCCCTCAAAAGCCTGTAGCAATAGAGGATTGACATCTGGCTTAACCAAATCCACCGTGAACACTGACAACATTGCTTTGATGTTTGTAGCTCAGAAAACAAAAAATTCCAGCCTCCCCAACCATAGGTAGAAATAATAATTCCTTTATCAACCACATATCAGATAAAAAAAAGGCACACACAGTCAAATTTCACAGATTCGTGCATCAATCCAAAACTAATCCGAAAACACACAGTAGCCTTCACACAACCAAACTTTTCATTACAAGTGCCCGAAATGAGAGGTGTAACCACACCATAACTACAGCTGATGTTAATCCTACAGCAGGGGATGTGTCAGGGGTGTATGGTCTATAGGCATGGTATTATTGATACAGTATGTACTCCATGGATTAGGGCCAGGTCAGAGAGGCACCATACAACACATGTCCGCTCACAGACATATAGAGATCAGACGAGATACTACAACGGCTCATCAGGCCACATGTGCTTTATCTCCTAGAGAGGGAGATTGGGGAAATCTCCTGCCCATCTGTCTCTAAACATGCTCTCTCCATCACCGCGTTCCACCACCGCAGCCTTTCAGCTTCAACAGGGAAAACTCCCAGTCCCATGACGTCATCAAATCCACATCATCCTCAGCATCATCATCATCATCATCATCATCATCATCATCATCATCATCATCCCTATAATCATCATAATCCTCAACGACACAATACAGAATGTAGCACGACAATTTAATCTGTATTTACATTTGCCTGTGGAAATGCATGTTGTTCCTTTATCATGGTCCAATCCATATTAGTGTCATCATTAGAAGCCTTACATCATCATCGTTGTTATCAATACAAATAGCTAGTTTTAGTGAGAATGAAGTGGATTAGGTGGTTCTCTTCATAATGGATGGTTACTAAAGGAAAGATTAACATGGGAGGACCAGAGAAGCCTTCAGCCATGTCTCCTTCCTCTCCCCCACTGCCTCAGCATGTTGGACGGCCAACGGGAAGTATGCGCAGAAGCTCCTGACTGACCTGTTTGCCAACTACACCAGTGCACTGAGGCCAGTTGAAGACACCAACACCATTCTGAATGTGACCCTGCAGATAACTCTGTCACAAATCATTGACATGGTACTGAAATATCAAGTGTTGTTGCTTTCTTTACATTGCATTTCCATATCATTTGAAATTAAAATATAGACTCACGCCTGCTATTTGATAGGCTCACTTGTCATTTTGTCAATCGGGGAGGAACCATAGTCTCATGGCTAGGGTGTGTGCCACCCAGCGCAAAGGTTCTGTGTTCATACCCCAATGCCATCGCTATCATCAATGCTCCATGGCTAACTGAAATTGTAGTACAGCATGATGTGTGTGAGAACTGTGCTTCTGTTAATGCTGTCCCATCCTTTGTAGGATGAACGCAACCAAATCCTGACAGCATACTTATGGATACGCCAGGTGTGGGTCGATGCGCATCTCAGCTGGAGTAAAGACGATTATGATGGACTCGATACCATCCGTATACCTAGTAGTTATGTATGGAGACCTGATATAGTCCTATATAACAAGTAGGTCGGACTGGTATCGGGTAGATCAAGGGAAACGCTTGCTAGCACTGTCTCAGTGCGGGACCTCTTTATTGTCATTGTAAAGGCACAAGCTGAACATTTCTTGAAGCCATTATTCATGGAAATGTTCAGACCACCTTCTGCCTTTTATACACTAGTTTCGTATGTTAAAAAGATTAATTATTAAAAAATAGGTAATGAATGATGATTCAGCTGCCGAATTGAAAGGAAATGGAAAATATCTAAGCTATACTAAGCTTAGCCATTGCTTTCAGTTGCTTTCCGTTTAGGGGTTGAGGTTGAGGTTAATTTAGAAGATTTATGATGTATTAGCTCAAACATTGATGTAAATTATGGGAAGAAGGTAAATATACATTAAGATACACATAAAAGGCAGAAGCAACACTGGGGCGTGAGTACAACTCTTCAAAGAAGGTTGACTCGGGACCTCAGTTGGTGAACCTGTGCCTTTGCAGATAATCATCTAGAGACCCATTCGACCACATTCTGTCCTTTGGCAGAATGTGAAAAGAAAATCCTTTGGTTTGTTCTAGAAGGGTTTTTCTCTTTATTACAGCGCCGACGAACACTTCACGGGTTCCATGGACACCAACGTGGTGATCCGCCACGACGGTCAGATCATGTGGGACTCGCCGGCCATCACCAAGTCCTCCTGCAGAGTGGATGTGTCCTTCTTCCCCTTTGATGCCCAGCAGTGCCGCTTCACCTACGGCTCCTGGACCTACAACGGCAACCAGCTGGACATCCAGAACGCCATGGAGAGCGCAGACCTGGCCGACCTGGTGGAGAACGTGGAGTGGGAGGTGGAGGGCATGCCGGGCAAGAGGAACATCATCCAATATGGCTGCTGCGCCGACCCCTACCCCGACGTGACCTACACCCTCATGTTGAAGCGGAGGGCCTCCTTCTACGTCTTTAACCTGCTGATACCGTGCGTGATGATCTCCTTCCTGGCCCCGCTGGGCTTCTACCTGCCTGCTGACTCCGGGGAAAAGGTTTCCCTGGGGGTCACTGTGATGCTGGCCCTCACAGTCTTCCAGCTGCTGGTGGCAGAGATCATGCCCCCCTCAGAGAGTGTACCTCTTATTGGTAAGGAGTGACGCCCAGTGTCTCTGCCCTCAGAGAGTGTACCTCTTATTGGTAAGGAGTGATGCTCTGTGGATCTGCCCTCGGCGAGTGTACCAGTTAAGAACGCTGGGAGGTTTTTGTGGGCCTGGTATTTGTGGGCCCGTCTTAGTGGGCCTGATGTTTTACTTGCCACCAGACAAAGCCTTCCAGGTATGCTGTTTCAGTGGAAATATTTCTAAAGAAAAATTCCATTTTGTATACGTGAGCAACATGGGGTTCAAAACAAAATCTTTGATCATTAATAATAACCAGATGTGCTGTTATCCACCAGCTCAACATCAGCATCGGTGATTACAGGCCTAGGATTGCTCATCTAAAATCAACGACCATTTCTTTTGCTGTTTTATGATTTCTAACATCTGGATATCACATTTATCCTGAACAGGAAAGTATTACATCGCAACGATGACAATGGTAACCACCTCCACCGCCCTAACCATCTTCATCATGAACATCCACCACTGTGGCCCTGACGCCAAGCCGGTACCTAAGTGGGCCAAAAAGGTCATCCTGCAGTACATGGCCAGGATGTTCTTTGTCTACGAAGTAGGGGAGAACTGCATGACGCCCCAGCCTGAAAAACAGGAACCGGCTCCTCCCCGTTCGACGAGGACCACGCACTGGGCCCAGAACGGGCAAGCCGGCCCTTGCAGAGAGAACCCCTTGCTGGGCACGGAGGGAGACCGGGACGCGGAGAGCCCCAAGGTGGAGGAGGACACCGATCAGACGAGCACGCTAGGCTCGCTGGGTACGAGCCCCACCAACCGGTACACCAGCTGGAAGAATGGCGTTTTCCAGAGCATGGACTGTGGGGGCTCCCCTAGCACCCGGATGAGGAGCAGGAAAGGGGGAGTGAGCGACGGGGAGAACCGCGCGAGAGAGGCGGCCTGCCTGGAGCCTCAGCTCCTGCAGAACATCGAGTACATAGCCAACTGCTACAGGGAGCAGCGGGCCACGCAGAAGCGGACCGGAGAGTGGAAGAGAGTGGCCAAGGTGCTGGACCGCTGCTTCATGTGGATCTTTTTCATTATGGTGTTTCTTATGAGTCTACTTATCATGGGCAAAGTTGTGTAACAGCTGGCAGATTCTGTTGAATGATATGATAATATGATTTCAAATGTTCAATATCATCATTTCATTGGTTTATTTTTTAAACCAATGAAATGATAAGTTGAACATTGGCTGTATCTACACCCACATTTCCATTCTTCCTCACAAACCTTTATTTACCAATGTTTAGCACTTAATATATTGCCCATTGCGTCTGCTGGTCGACATGCTTTGTACAGAATGATTTAATGAACTTAAAAATAAACATGTCCATCATTGTGTTGTAAACAATAGGATATTAGAATTGCTATGCCCATAATGCCATTATAAAGAAATTCACACATCATGTCGTCAGTAGGCTAGTTAGTTCTTGAAATCACCCCTAGAGGGTGGTAGAGAATAAGGTATGTGCACCCCTGTGGCAGCGTTGCATTTATTTCACAATGGAGTACAACGTTTAAACAACTGAGCCACCTACGACCTCATCCCTATAATCATGATAATCCTCATCGACACAATACAGAATATAGCACTGCAATAATATGCAATAATATAATATATAACTATAGTATATAACTATATAAAAACTACAATTTCATTTGACTTTTTTCACATATTCATACCGTGCAATTTCACTGGACATGCTTTTAAGCAGAGGCGGTTCTAGGCACGGGGGAACCGGGCTGCCCGGGGCTCCAATTTTTAATGACACGTGGGGGGCGCCATGAGCAGTTAAAAAAAAAAGAAAAATTGCAAAACGGTTTTCTATGATGTATCATGCGGTGTGGGGGAATTGGCATATTGGCGCCCCCTCTGGCTGCAGGTGCACCTGCTTGTTGAGAAGGCGCACAGACGGACTGAAACCAAGGGCGAGAAGCCCCTAGGTTCTTATTCCTTGCGCAATGGGCACGAGCACCGATTAAATATTCACGTGGACCTCTGGAGCACACGTGCACTTCTGACCTGCCTCCAAGTTATTCGCTTCAGAAATTCCTAACTTCTGCTCACCTGACCTTTTTTGCAGTAGGCTACTTTAAATCTGAATAAGTGCACATGTAAATCTAGATTTCATTTGAATAAAGTATTTATTGTTCAGCATGATGCAGTCTATTTACGTCTTTGAAGTGTCCCTGCCAAAGCTGAGACCAAACTTACAACCTTGACTGAAACCCCCACTGAAGTACGCAGGGTGATGAGACAATAATATATTATTGTTATTGTTATTATTATTATTATTATTATTGTTATTATTATATATAATAATAAACATTATTATATAATAAAATATAAGATAATATATCTACAATATAGACTATAAAGGTTCCATTTTGTATATTTATATGTAGTTATCTGGGAGTGCATATCTAAATCACAAACTAAGCCTGATGGTTCAAGCCCTGTTATATTGTGTTTATAATATTACTGTTACTATATTACAATTTAGTAATTAAGACGTTTACGTCCAACGTGACTATCTTATTCAAATTCAAGTGATCAATGACCAGATATGGTTAGACATCTTGCTCAAAAAGGCCCACAGGTAAGCTGCAGACATTTGGGGTTGAACCCAGCAGCTGACAGACAGAGGAGATTAACCTGAAGTTGGCTGTGCTGTACTTTTGATCGGTTATCTGCTTGGTAATTGTTGATGTGTGTGGGGGTAGTTGCTTTTGTCTGGGACTCAGCACCAATTAGGGTCCTTGATCAATTTACAATATCAGCACACACAAATGCCCCTCATCTCCAATGTTTTAACATTAGAATCACAACACAAAAACAAGCACAAGGAACGTCCCATTATAAAACATGTTAAAAAGATGGAGTGACCTTTCTGCCAAACACTTGAAGTATCTTATCACGCAACGACCTCGTTTGAATTGCATATATAACTGGATTGAGATTAGCAGGAAGGACGTGGAACAGGATGTAGGCGACCTTCCTGAGGTCGGGGTAGTCGGGGAAGCGGTGCAGTATGATGGTCAGGAAGCCCGACCACAGCATGATGAGGTACAGCACCAGGTGGCTGGCGCACGTCTGCATGGCCTTGCTGTTCAGCTCCTTGTTCTTGCGCATCCAGCATGCCAACGCTATCCGGAAGTAGGTGAGCGTGATGCAGAACATGGAGGAGCTGAACAGCGCCACCGTGAAGAACAGCCCGTAGATGTTGTTGACGGACACGTCGTCGCACGACAGCTTGAACAGCGAGGCGTTGTCGCAGTAGGCGTTCTGCACCAGCGCGCGGCAGCGGCTCAGCCGTACCGTCAGGCCGATCAGCACGGACACCAGCAGGACGGAAAGGGCCCACGCCGCGGTGGACAGCCACGCCACCACGCGGGTGGTCATGAGGGAGCCGTACCTCAACGGGTGGCAGATGGCCACGTAGCGGTCGAACGCCATGATGATCAGGATGAGGTGGGAGGCCGAGCCGAAGGTGTGGCTGCAGAAGGCCTGCGCCACGCACTGGTTGTACGTGATGAGTCTCTCGGTGGACACGATGTCCACCATGAGCCGGGGCAGCAGCACAGTGTTGCCTATGAGGTCGTTGACGGACAGGTTGCAGAACAGCATGTACATGGGCTGATGCAGGCTTTTCTCGGTGACGATCAGTGCGACCACGCCGATGTTGGAGACGAGGATGAGTAGGTAGACGAAGAGAAGCAGGAGGGCCACAGGGTAGATGAGATGAGGGGAGATGTTGAAGCCCTGGATCTGTAGGATGTCCTTTGTGATTGAGTTGTTATTTTCCATGCTGATTTGGAGGGCAACAAAGAAACCTATGCACAGAATTTCGTCAGAGGAGAGATTATTATGCATAGTAACGGAGAAAGTCAGTGAAGAGCCTACTTTTCTTTGTTCTAATGAGAACCTCTTCACAAATTGGCAATTGAAAGCGATTTATGCATGTAAGAATCTTACACTTAGTCAATCTACATGATTTTTTCATTAGGATATAACATAAAAACAATGAATACCTACGAATGCAATTGCTTTTCTCACTGAAAGACTACCAACAGCAGACGGCACAATTCTGGAAACACAGATAGAGAAAGAAAAATAAGGAAAGGTGAATAAATAAGAATACATTCTGAACAGGACCAAAAAAACATACGCATCATACTTCATATCTTGTCATATCTCTTATACTTAACCACAACCAATCCCAATCCATATGCTACCATACAACAACAAATAAACACCAGACTATACTGGATGCAGATAGAGGAGGTTCTGACTCCAACCAAGGGGAGCTACCTAGCCTACCTATTCAATAATGACGAAAATCCCTGTGATAAAAATGTGAACAAAAATCTTGTTCAATAAACAATTCTGCTAAATGCCTAGTTAATATGCAACACTGGTAACAACTAAAGCCATGCACAGTCACAGGGGTACTCTTTGATTACATGCAAGCCGTGAATCCAGTAGGGAACATGCCAAGGCTGAGGGCGACTGGACTGGTGACCCCTTTTATCCATGATGAAGGTGTCTCCTCCAGGCTACCGGAAACCCCTGTCAAAGGTTAACAGCTCCAACACCGCCAGTCCGAGTGCTTAAAGAATTGAAAGGCTGATCTGAGATCTATAGTGAGGTTTATTACTGATAATCAATCAGCAGGTGTCAACATTTCTATGGGGCGATGACATTAAAGTATTTGCATGTATGTACATGTATAAAAGTGACATGGTTACATCTTACAATTAGGGTACAATAAAAGCTGGTTGCACATTGACCTTGAGATGATTCAATAATCCACGTGCCCTTCTGATTATTCCAAACCTTCCGTTCTAGCTATAAACAATTCCAAATAACATACCATCACCAATTATTACAGTTACATAAGAAATGTAATGTTCATTAAAAAAAGTACATCCTATTTCAGACTGACCTGGAATACTGGAAGAATGCTTTCTGTGAATGAGCTTTGGGTGATCTTAATCCTTCCTGGGTGGTTGTTGTGGTCATTTTCCCATAAGAGTCAAATCAAAAGACTAACCAAGGGCTCAAATCAATTAAGGCATTTAAACCTATTTAAGCCAAGGTCCACTGTGTCCATTTCCCTGGAGTGGGCCGATTAGCTCAGCCCGAAGGCCAACTTAACAGTCCACATGTTTCAAAAGGCCCACATGTGTCCACTTCAGTCCCATGTCGTCCAAGCTGCACTGGTGTTTCAATAACTATTCAATGAGTTTCACCTAAATGTCATTCCTTTGGTGAAGTTTAATGTAAAGCTTAGTAATGTGGATGCAAAAGGAAGAAAAAAAAGAAAGAAAATTCTTATTACGATTATTTTGCCCGATATTGTTATTGCGATTAATTCATTGCGATTAATGGATTATCAATTACATTTGCCAACCAGGCAAACAATTCATAGTACTGTTTCATTTTATTTCCACTGGTGGTGATTCCTCAGACCCTTGATGGACAGTCTAGACATCTAGTGCCCCTATCAGCAATTCCTGTGATTTGATGGAGCGCTTATTGCTGAGTTGTAGCAGTTTGTAATTTTACATACTAATACTTATGCTTATGCTTTTTCAATTTTTTCGATTAATAGGGTACTTAACGTTTGGTCCATTGATTTTGTTTACATGGAGAAGAATATTTGCACTCAGTTTTTGTCATTTTCTATGTAAAACATACATTTATAGGCACAGGACAGCCCTTTTCTTTGCCGAAAAGTCTGCCTTTTTATAATGTTAGTTAAAATGTGAACAAAAAGACAACTATTTAAATATATTTCAGAACATATAAACTGTATAAAGTTTAAAATAAGTAAAGTATGATTATGTGGCCTCAACAACAACCCTTTCACGACTTCGACTGAGTGACACTTTTCATGAACAACATTGTGCTAAACCTATTAACAGCAAGAGGCTTTCCGGAGCCCCAGGGAATAATTAACGATGGGAAGATAATAACACATCATTTAAAACTCCCTCTAGGGGACTCATTATTAACTGTGGTGTTTTTCCCTCATAAGTAATGATCCCAAACCTTCGGACGGATGATGACAGGGGGGCAGGTCTGAGATGATTGTATCCCTTGGCCTCAAGACAGTGTCAAAATAACTATGTAGCAAACAAGACAGAGGAACATATTATTCTCCCAGGGATTTAGATAGATAGTCATCAGTCAACTCCACAGGGGGTAATCCCCAGGAGAAATTTCATCACAAGGAATTTTGGTGTCACAGTAACAGTTTGTTTTTGTTTTCACAGATGATTATTTGTCGCAGAGGATTGTAAAGCATGATAGAGATCACTAGAGATACTTAAAATAAAAATAAAAATGATACGAATCATATCATTTGATCTTATACATCTCTTTGGATATCCCAACTGTCCTTGTGGTGAAGGGACAGGAAGGTTGAAACCCTTCCTGTTTATGAAAACCTATACATTAGAGAAAAAATATTGTTAGAAATCTAAACCTATAGTAATCTATTTTGATTTCTATATATCTTCCATGTTTCCTGCCTTATTTCAATATATATTTTTTATTTAATTTTAGAATTATTTAGGAATTTGTATGAATAAAAGGCAAGCAAGTTAGCAACACCCGTATATAACCTCTATGGGCCTTTATTGTTTCTGCAAAACAGCCAAAACAAGTAAAAACAGTTTTGCCAAAAATGGTAATAAATAACCTTGACGAAAAAATAAATGCAGTATACAACGGTGTATACTGCAAACAACGGTGTTGAATGCTGAATCAAGGGAAATTGACAAAGGTTAATTAAATGTAAAGTGTGTAGAATTTAGTAGCAACTAGCCAGCAACTGAATACCCCCAATCCCCCCCCACCTCCACCCACACACACTCTAACAACTAGGTTGAAGGTCCATACTGGCCTGTATTATGTAATGTGCCAGTAGATATTCAGTTTTGTGGAACTTTTAGATTTTTGACAGCTCTAGCCTGCAAATTAATCAGTTTAACAAATCCCAATCGAGTACTTTTGCCATAGTCACCATGACCATCACTGGACACTGGTCATGGTGGAGTTAACCAGCCTGTGCTGGTTCATGTTAATGTTGTTCAAGGATGGTCAATATCGAGCCCATTTTCTGGCCTTCTTCTTTTCAACAACACTTCAATCAGTTTTTTTATGACACCAAATCGTTTGTTTTCCCGGAGGACACGTCAGAGGATGACGATAAGCGTTGGAATACTTAATACAGTGACAGTCAGTGTAAGCCTCACAGTGCCTGCCTGTCTTAATGGTCGCTCTGCCACATCTCTTCACTGGGTGAAGATTTGAATTTCTAAATGTTATTTTAACCATTTTTCCTGAATTGTGATTGCTAACTCCTCTGAAGCTGTAGTTTGTTTTTTTTAGCTCAATATGGAAAATGAATCCATAAGTGTAGTCAATGTAGTAAGTCTGGACCCGTTCTATATTCCACCACGAGGAAGGTACCCCATATTCTTCCTGGTTGTCATGATCTATCTGTTTGCCATATTCTGCAACATGACCTTGCTGGCTCTGATCATATTCGAGAGGAAGCTGCACACTCCCATGTACTTCATCCTGTTTAGCTTGCCTCTCAACGACCTGGTGGGCATAACAGCCATGCTCCCCAAGGTGCTCTCTGACATTGTCACGGGAACCAGAAAGGTGTACTACCAGCTGTGTGTGCTGCAGGCTTTCCTCCTCCACATGTACGGAGGCGGGGTCCTGTTCATCCTGGCCGCCATGGCGTTCGACCGCTACATGGCCATCTGCAGGCCCCTGAGGTACCGCTCAGTGATGTCGGTCCGGACCGTAGTGTCCATCGTCTGTCTGGTGTGGGGCCTGGACTTCGTCCTCATCCTGTCCCTGTTCGTACTGCAGACCCGGCTGCCCAAGTGCAGGACGGCCGTGATGAACGTGTTCTGTGACAACCCGTCACTGCTGAAGCTCTCGTGCGGGAACACCGCGCTCAACAACATCGTCGGCCTGCTCACCACGGCCGCCATGCAACTGCTAAGCGTGTCCGTGCAGCTGTTCTCCTACATCAGGATCCTGGTCGCGTGCATCGGGTCCAGGAGGTCCGAGGCCAAGACCAAGGCCATCAACACCTGCATGTCCCAACTCATCATATTCTGCATATTCGAAATTGTAGGCACCTTCACCATTTTATCCCACAGATTCAAAAACGTCTCGCCTGACTTGCAAAAGATAATGGGCATGCTGATATTCCTTGTCAACCCTATTCTAAATCCAATTGTCTATGGGCTGAAGACGAGTGAGATTAGGAACACACTACTGGCACTGGTTAAAAATAAAAGATCAGGCTTAGGCAGGAATGATACGTGTTGAGGTGAAGAATACACACTTTTTTGGTCAGATGTAGGAACCATTCCTATGTTCATTATCAAAGCATCCTTCTGCTACTTGACTAATCTCCTCCTTTCCATTCAGATTTACGTTGTTTGTAATCCACTTCATATCAAAGTCATATCAGTGTTTTATGATCGAAAATGATAAGACATGGTCACATGTACACTGATAATCTTACGGGAACCAGTGGTCATAATAGATGAAAGAGAAATGTAGCAAAGGTTGTATAAATATAACAAACAATTACAAGGTTTATCAAACGTGCTGTTAAAATGTAATTATAACAGGAAAATACCATTGTGATGGGCATATGCTCTCCTGCTGTTGACATGTTGTTTTGAGGCAAGGAAAGACAGACAAGGCCTGACCCCACACCAATTCACACAAACACAGAATCGTGGCTCTTTCTGGGCATATTCTAAAGAAAAATTGTCCAACTTCACAAAACACTACATTATTAGTAGATTGATAATAGCAATACATTGGCTGTGTTGTAAGTGAATAATAGGGGACTTTACAACAAATTGTTTTTGGGTTGAACTGTATTGCATGGATCATGCCATCTTTCCCAGAAATCCTTCAGAATATCATATCATACAATTTGAAGGATAATTTATTGATGTATTATTTCTTCCCCACTAAATAAAGAGTGCTAAGACTGATTTGCATATTGTGTGTCTCTGACCTAACTGTAACATCTCTGTAAAGCTACCTGGCTGACACATCTGATGTTTTCTTTACCTTCTTTGGGAAATAAATAGACAGACAGAGACACCTATATATATATATATGTATATATATATATATGTAGATATACATATATATATATATATATATATATATATATATATAGATATACTGTATATATACTGTATATATACTGTATATATACTGTATATATATATAATATATAGGTCACTGTTAAATAAATCACCAAAAATGTGGTATGGTTACAGTGTGGCAATAGAGTATAATCATGTAATATCCATGCTTGCGACTTCTTAACTTTACTTGTGAGGCTTTGATGAAAAATGGCCAACATACACTCTAAAATGAGGTTATCTATGAGACATAGTAAGATCCAAAGGCCCCAACCACAGCCCAAAGTAGGGTGACCATAGCCAAACAAACCAAACCCGTAAGACAAAGAGTATGTGCGTCCCCATACCTGAGAAGAAATGTGGGTGTATCAACAATCATATTTCCCCTGGTACTCAATCCACTTATATATGGGTTAAAGACAAATAACTTAACTGATTCAAATGTTAAAACGAGTGAGGTTAGCTAGAAAATGACGAGGATTGTTTTTATCTGACAACATATTGATCTATAACGTTTTCATAAACATATTTCAAGTGAAAGTTATTTTGAGCCAGCCTTAGTAAGGTAGATTGACAATGAAACATATCAATAAATGAGGTCTCTACTGGATTACTGTTTTCTCGTAAGTTAGGAGGTCAAGGGGATATTGACGGCGACCTGTCTATGCAAATTATAGGACATATTTGGAATAATGTACTGGCGTTACAGCTTAAGAAGAGTAAGAAAAAAATATGACTCGGATCAAAACCACAAATGACACAAAAGTAACACAATACTTCTGTTCATGGATGTGTGTGTGCAATAAAAGCAAATATTAAGGAAAAAACAAAAATTAAAAAAAATATTTGGTGATAAATATGCTTTACATCTTTCAATTCTTCCAAATTAACCTGCCATGAGCCCCAATGAACTGGCCCTAAGCCTCAATTAACTGATCCTCACACCAAATTAGATAGCCGTAAAAAATCATTAAGCTGATCCCAAGGCAATTGAATGGCCCTAAGCCGGAATACCTTGTCAGAACACCATTGGGCGTAACTTTTGTTCACGGCCAATAAAATATTTTCAGCCCTTCAGTCGCAATGCTGCAGCCCAGTACCTGGTTGCTAAGCGAAAGGTAAGTTGCTTGAGGAAGGATAGAGAGAGTTCAGCAATGATTGCCACACTCTGAGTCTTGAGGAGTTTTCTAATTATGTTACTGTTCTGTTGCCTTTTAGACTAACACTATTTAAGTCACTATTGCAGTGTTCGGAACAGGTCCATTGCTTGGCGTCTAGTATTGCATCTTTCAGCTTTCTTGTTTTCCGCTCATCCAAACATCTTCACACTCAACACTGCGGTTTATTAGGGCCTCAGCTAAACACCCATCAAGTGTGAAATCGATCGGGTGAATGGTTGTCGAGAAATCAAAGGAAAGACAGAGATTCCTTCTGTTAAGTTAGATGATATCAAATTGTGTTATATTGCTTTATTATTAGTCCTCATACTGATATAATATCCTAAACTGATATTGCTTCTTGTTAATGAACCTTTTTTCCTTGTATTTATTCTAGGAAGAAATACAAGTTCTTTGGAAACCAAAAGCATCCTAACGATGAACACAAGTGATCTACTAGGTATCTGGGCAATGCAACTAACACTACAGTCATTAGACCTACCGCCTGGCCAAGAATACCCAGTGTTTGTCGTAGGTACTCTGACGTATATAACAGTTTTGTTCTGCAATACACTGGTATTTGCAACGATTGTCTGCACAAAGGGTTTGCATACGCCCATGTTCCTCCTGCTGTTAAACCTACCAATAATGGACGTGATTGGAGCCACTGCTTTTCTACCACAGCTTGTAACCAGCATTTTTACCAAGAACCGCTCTATTTCCTACCCTGGATGTCTTGTTCAGGCTTTTCTCATTCACTTCTACGGTACAGGGAACTTAATCTTTCTAACAGCCATGGCGTATGACAGATATGTTGCCATATGCTTGCCCCTTAGGTACAACTCTATCATGACTCCGAATACTTTGATGAGACAATCATACGTTGCTGTCGTCTACGTCCGCACAGAAGAGGGTCAAAAGGAGAACGTGTCTCTCCAAAAAACAGTTATCCATTCCCCGGCTTGAACTGTATGGGGCCCTAACTGGTGCCCAGCTGCTCAACCTCCTTCACCTAGAGCTCACCCTCCATATCAGCAAAGAAACTCTATGGAGTGACTCCTCCACTGTCCTCTTCTCTTTGACTCATGCCATTACAAATATTTGTTGGAACAAGGGTAGCTGAAATTCAAGACCTCACAAGAGGCCCAGGAGTGGCAATATGTGGACTCCCAGAACAACCCGGCAGAAGAACTAAGAAAGCGGTAATAAGTTGTACTTTTAAATCAATGCATCTGCAAACACCGTAGAGCTAACACATATTTTCTTGACACAGACATTGTGTACAAGTCCATAACTTTTAGGATTGATGAGTATTTGATCGTGAGAAAACATTGTTTTACCGCGAGTGAGTGTTAAAAAGAATGAATGAATGCGGGTGCGCGTGTGTGTATGTGTAAAAGAATCAATGAATGCGGGTGCGAGTGTGTGCTTCCATCTCTTTGAACATACGCAAACTAAACACATGACGCATAATACAGTCCATGACAATGTATATTAATGGGGGGACGCATGAATATTAGGAACACAAGTTGATAATGATAATGCTAGGGGTGCAACGGATCACAAAACTCACGGTTCGGATCGGGTCACGGTTTTTGAGTCACGGGTCGGATCATTTTCAGATCAACAACAGTAAAGATGATACCACCACCACTGGGACGTAGCAACAATTCTCCAAATCCATATGGGGTGGGGGGGTGCTTGTGGACAGACAGTAGGGGTGTACACTAGACATAAATAGGAAGCAAACTCAGGAGAAGGAATGACCTCTCACAAATATTCATTTAATAAATTGTTTCAAATAACCCTGCCTCGTTAAATCAATGAACTTGGTGTTTTGCTTTCAAAAATAGGTTATAGAAGAAGTCTAAACTGCAGAAAATAAAAACATCCAAGCTGCCTTTTAAGGATACCTTGGAATATCTGTCTATTTTTTAACCATCGGACCCTAGTTTACGATAAAAACAACACAATTGACGGCAGCTCCTTTGCCGCGTGGTTTTTAGAGCCATGTAAGGAGGATTAGAGGGGGCGGTCGATAGCCAGTGCCACCAACATAGCAACCATGACAGACATGTCACGTCGGGGAAAAAGCGTCCTCCCATTCAGGATGCATTGGTTTACATTTCGTTCTTTGGAGCACGGTTATTTATATTTTATTATTTATTTTCAGTTTTTGAGAAGGTGCTTCAAAAATGCAAAATCTTCTGCAACAATCCAAAATCCAATGGGAAAACCCGTTGGCTTGTTGTCAAGGGAACCCAGGGCGAAGCTCACTTCCGGGTTGGCCAACATACGTCATCCCTCCGGACCGCAACGCTATACTGTAAAAACACATGTTCAAGTTGATTGATAATGCATGAATTTATCCTTTATTCTGCCATAGTAACACGGTAAATAAATGGCAAAAAATAGGCTGAGAACGAATTCGTATTTGCGATATGTTCAATAAAACGTTACGAGTCTGGGGGAATATGAGTATTCCCCCAGACCGTGGTATAAATCGATATTATTAACGAGTTATAATCAACCCCTACACATCAATATTAATGATAATAACCCATTAAATACGGTATGATTTCTAGATGTCATGGCAACGTCAGCTCGCGACACTGGACTTGCGAGGCATCGACGCAGACTTTCATTAACATATTCAAAAACAAGACAATAGATGGCTAGATAAAACATCAAGACATACAATTCTAAAAACAACAGATGAAGCATCTACCCTTTTTTCCATCGCGGTTTGCATACAGAGCAGCGCAGCTGCATTTAATATATCCGTGAAT
Organism: Merlangius merlangus; assembly: GCA_900323355.1. Classification (NCBI taxonomy): domain Eukaryota; kingdom Metazoa; phylum Chordata; class Actinopteri; order Gadiformes; family Gadidae; genus Merlangius; species Merlangius merlangus. The sequence goes on from OOFH01104978.1 coordinate 18,792, forward strand.
AGCCTATATGCACAGTTACTTCCTGGTTACGATAAGCCAGTTCATCCATTTCCGGTCGTCAGCTGTGCACTGCTTTCTGTCAGTCAGAGCCGTCAAAACAATGACTTTCTACACTCGTTGCGTTCAAGACTTACCCCGTGTCACTATCAACGATGTACATCTTCTTATTAAGGCCTACTCAACCACGGCATTAAGCAAAAAGGAAAAAGGATTTAAGCTGTACATAACCAGCTATATTCATGACTATGAAGGTAAATGTACAA
>OOFH01104981.1:0-16775 GCA_900323355.1 Merlangius merlangus
CTGTGCTGTCCCCCGAGTTCAGGGTCCGCGCAGGTCAGCACTTTACATCAAGGCTGAGCAGACAAACACGTGGACGGGATCTCTGCATGTAACGTGCTGCAAACTGTGTGTGTAGTGCCGAGAACAAAGTGGGGACGCGGCACCGTTCGGCCAGTCTCAAGGCCTTCGGCGGGGAATTCATAAGCAGTTCAAGGCCACATGTACGGGTTCGCACCGATTAGGATTAAAGCGTCAAACAGAGGGATTGCAAGAATGACCCCTTTGGCTGGAATGTGTTTTTCTGGGACCTGCCAGCCCTCCCCTGTTGGCTGGAGGTTGTTGCAACATTAAGCTTGTTGTGGTTAGGCTGTGTCTGCCCCCTTTCCTCTGCCACTCGGGACAGAAGGGAACCGGTGTCCCAATAAACCGAAAATGACCAATAAAATGGTCACTAGAGACGGGGAAGTATTAGACATATTTCGGGCTCCGCTCGGCTCGGATGGAAGACTAGCTCTAGAGGTAGCACATCGAGTGATCCGACGTCCTGCCGGTTGGAAAAACAAGCGTTGGCTGTTGTGAAATGCTCTTGGGGAGGGTCACATGCAGGTCCATAGTCCTTACTTGTTCGAGATTCAAAACTGCATATCCCTTTTTTTGTAGTGCTAAAAAACTGGTTTTGACCTGTATAGCGGTGGAGTCACACAGTAGATATGAATACAATAAAATGACTCTGAAAAGACGTGTACCAATGGGATATGTTGTGTCCGATGTTAACTGCGCTTGCCTTTTTAAATGGTGTTGATAGTTCCCGGAGAACAGGTAAAGGCAAGTTGACTAAATAAACAAGGAAGAAAGTGTGTGCTTGTTCTTAAACCTAGAGTGGTGGCATTCCTGCCTGCGTGTGTCACCTAAATTAATACTTTACCCATGCACCCCTCTCTGACGTTGATTAAGTCTGTCTGTTTGGTACAAACAAGCTTCTTGCTCTTCCGTTTGGGTCAAAGGTCGGTCCGTCCTGTGGTTTCATACTGATAGAGGTAAACATTGTGAAACAGGGTTATTAATCAATCAACCTCAATCATATGGCGATTAGCAAAGGCCTTCCAACGCACAAACAGACCTTCATTCCATTTTTAATTTATAGTCTTTCTTTAGTATGTGTTTTTGTTTTTAATACGATCAAAGAGTCCAAGTCATTGACTAGCACAAACCAAGACGGTAGGTACAGTACTAGAATGTGACTAGTGCCAGCGTTGCTAATGAGCTAACAGTCTTGGAGAGGTTAAGGCGCTCACCCTGACTGATCAAGTCGTGCTGTGGTGGGTGCGTTTTAATGGGCTCTGAGCATTAGAAGAAACAGCCTCCACAAGGAAATCTCCACTGCAAGGGGGAAGCACCAGTTATCCTCGGTTTGTTTTGCTAGTATATTGGTTATGCATAACTTGGCATCCATGTTGTAAAATTATTTGATATTGGTGTTGTTTTTTCCACCACAGTGGATTGTTGTTGTTTTGAAATTGTTCAGGGTGACAAGATTTCCATATTTGCGTGAAAATTCTCTCCACCAACGCAAACGCATGCATTCAAACTATGGAAAATACCTCCGGAGCAAAGAACACAATGGGTTTCTTCTGGCCTGTTGACCAGTTCACTGTTTGAAATGCAGTGAGTCTGCAACATGAGTCACACTGCAAGCATATTGTGTTGGAAACCCTAGAAGATAAGAGTCAAAAGGGGTCATTTAACTGAAGACAGGATAGAAAGGGAAGACTGTTGCATAAGAGTTCCTGTAATGTCAACATGTCTGTATCAACTACATATGAATCCATTTCACCCTGAAGTAGCGGATGACGGGACTGGCAAAGGGATCTAACTGTCAGGATGGTATGCATTATTAATCAGGTATTCATCGCTATGTGGTTTAATCCGTCCAACAGGTTACACCGACTGTTTAAATGAGATACATGAAACAATAGGAACATGTTTGGTTAGTCATCAAATGTAACTGTGTGGCATACCCTGGAATTCAGTATTGTTGTGGGGATTACCGCCGACTCAAGAGTTGCCCACTGGCGACCTCTGCTGTTCCAACATTGTAAATACCCTCTGATTTGCTGCAGTATGCTAGTACTTGTTAAAAGTATGCTGCAGTATGCTAGTACATGTTAAAAACACACCTTTTTTAAATCAGCTTTTAAAACATAATGTGTTTTATATTGTTCTCTATGTTTTATACTGTCTCTGCTGCTTTAAATTGAATGTCTTGTGTTCTTAACTGCACTTATTGTATGTAAAGTGTCTTTGAGCTTTTGGAAAAGCGCTTATAAATAAATGTATTATTATTATTATTATTATTATTATTATTAATATGGAAATAGAGACGATCGCCCAACCCTAGTACACTATTTGTAACCAATAAGAGCTATTGTGATTTATGCTGAATATCTCTCCTTTCCTCTTGCAGGAGTTGCAGGATGGCGCCACTCATCCAGTGTGACTATTGTCCCCTCTTGTTCCATATGGACTGTCTGGATCCTCCCCTCACCACCTTGCCTGCGGGCAAGTGGATGTGCCCCAATCACGTTGAACACTTAGTGGTACGGGCAGCTTTCACTTCCCATCTATGCATGGCAAATGGTTAAATATTTAATGGATGTTTTAATGTTTGCATTGTTTGGTTGGACCAGTTTCCAAGTGGGTTCTACTGGCTGTTGAGCGTTATGGTATTTGTGATGCAAGTCATTCATATTCTCTTGGTCATGGTGCTTATCATGTCGCAATTCATATAACACAGACCTATAAGGCATGAGGATAACGATATGCCCTGCTTTTTTCTAGCTGAACCAGAGGACCCTGAACCTAACCAGCCGCTGTCAGCTCTTCGACCAATTTCAGGACAGGATGTCTCAGCACGCCGTCAAAGTGGACTTTCTCCGTCGGGTTCACAGGCAAAACGTACCCAACCGACGCACTCCTCACCAGCACAACAAGAAGACGATCAAGGTTTGTCGCTCTCAGGGGAGGGTAGGTCCCAAGGCTAACGGCCCTCAGGATGTCAGCCCTCTCAAAATTCACAACCCTAATCTTAACATGCTCACGGTGATTCCTAACACTCTGCTATAACTTAGGTACCAGATGCTGTCAAGTCCCAGTACCAGAACCCTCCTCCCATGCTGGCGTCAGCCGGAGTCCGCCAGGCGGAGCTGGTATGCAGCGGTGCTCCAGAGCATCAGACCCCCAAGTACTTCACCACGGAGACCGAGCAGAAAGAGGTATACAGACAAATGGTTTATATCAGTTTCTATGGTCTAGGGCCTATATTTTTTTCCTTTTCTATTCCTGATCCTTTCTAAACAAACTTTACAAATAAAATAAAATAACTTTATGCCAATGTTGTTTCTGAACTGTTGACATTGTGCCCATATATGACTTAGAAAAATGGTGTTCCGTGCTCTTCTTTGCTGCTACTCGAAATATGCCACCTTGAGTGGACTGATGCACCAGAACTGCCATAATTTGTACTTACTAATTAATATTGATGTAACTCGTCGCCAATGTCCATTTTAAAAATTGAGCAAGGAATACTAGAGTAGACCAGGCATATTTGAAAGGTCAAAACATTGCCATATGATAGCATTAGAGTATGTAGAAAATATCGACGGGTCATTTTTTAAAAAGTTGACATCTTATCTATTTTGTTTTAAACCAGTGGCTTCAAGATGTGATCGCTCTGCAGTGCAGCATTATGCGTCACCTCTCAATGAAGCAGAAGGCTTCGTCATCACCATCACCCTCCTTATCCCTCGAGTGGGCATCTGAACAGAAAGCCAGTGCAAAATCTAGCCTCGTACCAGAAGACCTCAAGCCCCAAGACTCTTCAGAAAGGACTCCCGCACCCGGTCCCAAGCGCTGTAGTATACACAATGACCCCCAGGGGGTCTTCGCCTCCAAGGACCCCACAGCCGCACTGCCCCAGAAATGTGACTGTCTTGTCGCAACCTATAAAAATAGTAGGAAACCCAATGGACCCCTTACAGACGAGCCGCAGCCATATCCAACGGCCAACGGGCCCTTTGTCTGCAACACGGTCCCCGACTCCCCCAGGCAGACGGAGGCCCAGCTCAGGCTGAAGCCCCAGGCCACCACGCTCAAAGACTTGGCCTCCACAGGCAACCACATAGCTGGGGCTCCCATCAAAAGAGAGAGCGAGAGCAGCCCTGAAGTGAGTCTCCAGAAGGACGGTCCCGCAGCTTGTCCCACTACAGATATCCGTCTGAATCACAGAGCCCAGCCGGAGCTTAAGATGGAGTGTACCATTGATCAGAAGCCCCCCGCCATTGTCAGTGGTGGCCAGCCAGCTGCCCCGCAACAGAAGGCTACCCAGGACACCCACACCGCACACAAGTTAGGGTCCTCGACGTCACCGGCAGGTAATAACCACCTTTCATTATTTGAGGGATAAATTGGGCCTGTGTGTCGGCAATGAACTGATAAAATTGTGTTCATTTAATATTTAAATTGCTATAGTTACAAGGATAATGTTTCTTGTGCGAGTTAAAGGATAAATTCAGGATTTCTCAACATTCAGACCCATCATTTTAGGTCTGAGTGAGTAATATGGAAGCAATTTTTTAAACGTTACCACAATTACCAGAATTAAGGGAGAGCTTCAGCCTTTGCAGCAGTAATGGGTGAGGCTGCAATGTTACTCAATGGGGCAGTGGAGCCCTGTAAATGTATGCCATATAAGAGTGCTTGGTCTTTATCAATGACCGGCTCAAATTTGGATTAAGTGTCGGACAACATTATAGAAAGCCTAGAGAGGAAAAAAATAAAATTCTTCTATACCTATTTGATCCAGTCGGTTCGTAATGGTGTTTAACCAAGTCTGGCTAAAAGAGAAGTCTTGATCTAGACTCTTGGTTGTTGCAGGAGGAGAAATGTGAGTGAGAGTTGGAGAGGACTGACGGCGACAGTTTGTTGTTTTGGAGTACAGGAAGTTAAGCTTAGTTTAATCTAAACAATTTGGGTGACGGAGGGTTGAGATTTGATGACAATACGGAAACGTCCCAGTGTGGTAACCAGACTGGTCTTCAGACGGTTTTCAAGTAGTTCTGGCAAGGGTTGGCAAAACACAGTGTATCTAATATGGGGTAGGTTTGATATAACTGTAATGCCACTAATGCCACTTGTCAATGCCACTGATGTGTCACACTTTTTGTAGCTCTGATTGGTTGTAGGTCTATTAAATAGTGTCAGAAGCATTTTTGTCTACGCCCTTTGATAACACTTGATAACAACTCATTGGAAATAGAAAAATAATTGAGCGGTTCCAAACAAGTATGCATTTGCGAATTGGTCTGGTGATGTCAGGCTAGAAACGTCCTGCAATAACGACTTCCCCTTTAGTGAGACTTGGTTAGACACGAAAACAGACAGACCAGATCAAGCGAAAGGTAAAGAGGAAAGTTGTATTTCTCCATAGAAATCCTTTCCAGTATGTTGAGAGAAAAATCTAACGACAATCTAGGCTTCAATGGCCGAGTAGCTCTCCGTCAGCACTGGATCTATTTCAAAAAAGGTTGTCTGCTTTAGTCACAAAATGATGAGAAAAATAGGGTCACGGTTGAAAGATCCCAGAACTATTCTTCAAGAAGTCTTGTGCCTTACACGAACAAGATGACAAATTGAAAGATGACTAATAACAATTCTAAGCCAATAAACCATTTCTGTTAAAATTATGTTAAAGGACCTCTAAGGGTGAATAAGGTACTACAAGCCATTTTTTGTCCTGTGACAAAATTATACAAGTGAGTGTCCCCTCAGATGTATATGTGATAGATACCTAGCCTACCCATTAGACTGTACCAACTGGTTGGCTTATCTATCCATCATACAGCTAGGTAGACACCCTCCCACTTGGGATGTCTCAGGGCAGAGCGGATTTTGAAAAAGCTTCTGATGGCTAATTACTCTCACACCTGGTGATAAAAATAGGTGACGCTTAACACATGTAGACGTTCATTCATCACCCATTGAACTATGCCTGTTAATCGTAAATTTGCTGTGCCCCTTCTGTACTGTAATTTTTTTAATGCCAGTTTACCCTCTACAGATTTAAAAACAGGTCCTGGAGGCATGGAAGCTGTGTTCCCCAGTGCATTCTCCTCCTTACCAGAACTATCCAACTGTATTAAAGCCTGCATAGGAGATGATGGGGGTAGGTGTCCTAATGCAAATTTACAGAATCTGTCAGCTCTATTGACCTCCAGCACACTTTGACTAATCTAAACCTCCTCAGCTATTGTCGGGTATTTTTGTTTGTTATGTTTCAGTTGGAAATGCGACACTTACGATATATTCTTTGTCCAGCTATTGTTTTTGAGAGAGCTGAAATATGTATACCAAAACTGTTTTGAAACAGGGGTGTGGCACTATCCCATATGTTAAGGGAAAGAAAATATTGCCTTTTAACATAAATATTTCTTTAATATCTTATTTGTTCAGTTTATTAGGTGAGTGCTGCATGCAGCACTCAACTTTTGTTCTTAAGTTTTATTCTTTCTTTCTTCTCTACAAAGTTTGGGACCTATCTCCTTTCTCAAATTTTCACCTAAAGACTCCATTCCAATTTTTAAATGTTCATATTAGATTGGAATCGCACACTTTAAAAAATTGAATGGGAGGACGGCACAGCCGTCCGCCCATTCTCTGACACTTACTACTTCAGACTTCGTAACTTGGTCAATATTTTATTGTTAACCTTCGTTCAAAGGTTTAACAAATCAACACACTTGTATCTTTGATAATCTGATATAAATCAAAGTTTAAGTTCCATGTCGGCTTGTTTTCCATTAGCCTCATTGATTTACACTGAGGTTATAGCGCAAGGACGTGCAGGCAGTGTTGCCAGATTGGACAGTTTTTCTCGCTCAATTTGACTACTTTTTACCACGTTCAGGCAGTGTTGCCAGATTGGATGATTTTGCCGCCCAATTGGACTACTTTTAGTAATGTGAGGCTTGAAAAATTTGCATTAGGCGAGTACATACAATTTCGGCCGGTTTAAAAATAAAACAGGCGGGATTATTATAATTCTTTCTACAATCATCAATCAATACCATACCTTTTCATATGGCACATCGTTTGTGCAGCTAGTAACACTATAACTTCAGCTACTACTACTTCTATTTCAGCAATTTATATTTCAGATTTTTCAGCAGTGCAGGGCAATACATTTGACCTTTCAGATTCTTCAGTTCAATTCCTTTTACAGTTCTGCATTTTTAGCAATGCTTTGTGGCTGCTTTTCATTCATTTGTCACTTTATTAGTTTCCAACCATTTACATTTTTTAAATTGTGTGCATGTTTACATTGTTTACTCCATTTAGACTTTTGAACTCTGTACAAATCCCTTAACGTGATCTAAGCCATTTAACGTTTCTTTATGTCTTAATCTATGTGGCTTTATGACATATTTTCAACTTCACTTTGAACTACAGCACTGACCGCATTTTCTGCAGGAAATGCATTTTCTAGTTTTATTTAACCTCTAATTTGAATGCAGTGTTTCCAAAATGTAGCTAAAGTAGCGACCCAGTGTTTGAATGGTAGTTTTGAATCTATAGATTGAAATGCATAATGTATCCTACTTGGAGCTTTTCTAACTATATATGTCAACCATTTCATCAGGGCCTTTAGATCAATGAGCATTTTCAAAATGTCTAATATTGATCACATTTTCGGGTGTAGGGATCGAGCTAAACAAGTTGGACGCAGAGATGGTGAAGCTTTTAGCTTGGCAACGGATACAGCAACTTTTCCCCCCGAAAGATCCCTCCATGTCTCAGCAGAGCGAGCCATCACCCATTCCTGGTCCACTCTCATTCAAATCACAGTCTCCTTGCCCCGAGGGTAATTGAGCTGTTTTTGTTTGTCCTCAATGACGCATGTTTCGTTTTGTAATATATATAAACTGTTTTTCCTTGCTTAGTAAAGTACCCTTTCCTTTACAGCCAAGAAAAAGGTGCAGACAAGAGCAGTATTTTACTCTCTAACAGGAAAAGGAGAAGCTGTCAACATGTGTTACAGGACTTTGTACATAGGAACTGGTATGTGTCTTTTTCATTCTGGTTGGATGAATGTATGATAAAGTCTTGAGTTGTAGTGTGAATACAGTGTGTAAATATTACAACAATGCTGGGCATCGCCGTTTCAAACTTAAACGTTCACTTAACTTTAAACCGGCATGCACATTCAACATCAGTTTGGTATATCATGGCAATAGAAGATGCAGTCATGATAGTGAGGAATGGGGCTTGCAAATGGGCTAAAGATTTTGAAGGCTGGCCTTTTGGAACAGTGTTTCTCTTTCTGAGTTTCGGTTCACCGGTCTAGTTATTTGGCACAACAAGGTGGACTCTTGGTAGTTCCTTGTTGTGTATGATGAATTGATGAATTTGTTTTTAAGAAGTTGTTTTCAATAGAGACAATATTATTTTTCATTTTAATGATCCTGTTCACTGCTATTATTGAGTCTGCTGCTAAACTGTTTTAGGTGCTGACATGGATGTGTGCCTTACAAACTATGGTCATTGCAACTTCATTTCGGGGAAGCATGCCTGTATTTTCTATGATGAGGTGGGTAACAATCTTATTCTTCCATGAAGTATATGTTGGACTGTTTTTTTTTATTTTCTCTTGGGCATGGTGTGACGAAAGTGTTATTTGCTTTCTCCAGAATACAAAACATTATGAGCTGCTCAACTATAGTGAACATGGAACCACAGTGGACAATGTCCTCTACTCCTGTGACTTCTCTGAGAAGTCCTCTCCTTCTCCACCTAGTGGCCTCGTGTCAGATGTGCAAGGCATTATACGTGAGTAATTCTGGGATTTCCCCACATCTCAACGCACATGAGCTCATAAATGTGTTGAACATTTTTCACGTGATTTTGGAAAAAATAAAATCCATGTTCAAGAAAGTTATTCGAAGCCAATTTTAACTGTTGACATTTTATGTTCTAATCAAGTTGATCATATAGAGTTTCCAATTGCTCAGTTGTCTTATTTGTGGAGAAGATCTTTCACCAGCATTCACCAACTGTCCAACACCGTCCACAGGTCGCAGCAAGAAAAGAGAGGAGGATGATCAGCCTCGTTCTGTGATGGGACTGCTGCCAGCCGGAGGTGTGATGAGCTGCCAGCCCCAGGGAGGCAAGGGGCTGGGGTGCAGCTGCAAGGCCAGCAGCTCCAGCCTGATAGGAGGCAGCGGGGCAGGCTGGGAGGGCACGGCCCTCCTCCACCACGGCAGCTACATCAAGCTGGGCTGCCTGCAGTTTGTCTTCAGCATTGCAGAGTTTGCTCTCAAGCGGCCCAAAGAGGAAGAGGAGGTGGTTGCAACGGTGGCCAGCTGCACTGGCAGCAGTGCTGCTGCTGCTGCTGCTGCTGTTGTTGTGGTCCCCCCTTCTCCCAGCATCACCCCTGCACCCGTGACGCCCACTAGGAACACTGCCTCGGTCAGCACCATCCTCACACAGGGAGACCAAGAGACTCGTATTTCCCTCCAAGTACCAGTGCTGGGGTCTAGTGCCGTTCCGTAGCCCATAGGAGATGCCGTTCCGTTTTTTTTTTCTTTTTACTTTTGCGCCTTCTTTCAAACTGTAACCAAACATTTAAACCAAACCACAGCAACAGCAGCAATTATGTGGCAGCCGTTTCTAATTGGTTGGCGTCTCTGGCGTCTGTGTTTCACCAGTTCCGGGCTGTTTCTGAGGTTTGTTTTTTTGGATGGTTTGGTCACTTTTAAAGAAACAATGAAGGGAAACTGCACAGATGTTTGGGTAACAGGGAAATACATTTTTTATTTTCTTCCATTTTAACGGTTTGTATTTCTGCATGACTTAAAATATTGACAATCTCTTCTGTTTTTGAAGGACTGACTGTAACTGTTAGTTCATTAAGACCATTGGGACACATGAGCTTTATTATATACCAGCGCTCATTATAAATTGTTTTGCCAGTATAGTAGTTAACTTTGTAACATTACCTTATTTGTCAGTCAAATCATTAGCACAGAACATTGTTTGTGTAGTATTGAAGTCACACATAATTTCTTCTGCTCCGTTTGCACCACAGGTAGCTATATATGTATGGATTCATACATGTTTCTGAGCTATATGTATATATTATGTACAGATATACAAATCGGTGTCTCTCAGTTTAGGGAAACATTGGATTTAATGTAGATAAACCTTTTTTTCTTTTTAACTGTACAGACCCTTATTGAATTTGTAATACCTGGTTGAGTAACAGAAGTTTGTGATAGTCTTCTTAGTCAGAAATTGTTTCCGTCTCTAGTCAAGTGTAAATAGCGTATGGTTTTAGCACTCATTTTAACATCCTGTGCTGCTTTGTATATAGGCACCCCTTGTCCGTATCTGCTTGTCTGTTGAAACATGTAAATATCAAAAGATTTTCTAAGAACAATTATTAATGCTCTTGGTGTCGACTGGTTTTTCATTGATTCGCATTCCAGGCCCTTGCCTTACCTAGAAACCACAGAATCATAGGGAACCAGTCTGCTTAACTGACCAACCCATTTACCACACCTGCTTATCTGCTTTTGAAGTGCTGTTTGCTTTATTAATTTGTGTACACATTGACCCTGCCTTGGATTAGTGCAGGTTGAAGTAGGCCTACCTGTTTATTTAAAGAAACTTAAAGCACTGCATACTTTTTCAGAACGTCGTTGGCAAAACTATGATTTCGTTTTATTTTTTTAGCTCACAAGGAAACGAGGAAAGGGCTGTATGAAAAGTGAATCGGGATGCCACAATGTCCTCTTGAGTGGCGCAAACACCCTTTCGTGATTGGTAGCTCAGGGTTTTCTGTTCCAAGAGCTCCAGTCGCCTTTAGACATATTTTATTATGCAATAGTGAGAAGGCTAGGCACATGACACTGTGAATAGATTTACTCTCTAGACCTTATGGGGGTTGCACGGGGTTATTATGAATGTAATACACTGCATAAACCTATTTTTGGCAGTCACATGTAAAATACAAGCACTATTTAAGACTTGAGGCTTAATAATTGTACAAGTTTCTTATCAAAACCCAACCCATTTGGCGGCAGTCACAGGAACATTCTTTTCCTGTTGTGGAGGTTTGATTCATCTCAGGGGGTGTGGCATCATGAGCGCTACATATAGTTAGTGATCTTCACTCTTAGGTCTACCTCTGCTTCTACCACTCAGTTTGGCTCTCGTTACTTTTTAAAAACGGATATGTCCGACATGATGTCCTACTTTCTATTGATTGTGGGATGCGTTATTGGCATCGGGTATATTTTCCACAATTTAGTCGTCAAAGGAAAGCGATGCACAAGCGCTGCTAAACTTCATGGGAAAACTGTGATTGTGACTGGTAAGGAATTCAACCCATTTATTTAACATGGGTATATTCGTCTATTTTTTTAATATTCCTTGAGTTAGGCCTACTGCAACGAAACGAATGGACAACAAACGTCTTAACTCCGACATTGTTTAAACAGTTGTAGGCCTATCTTTAAATCACAATATACACAGACACACAGGCATATAAAAAGAGTGAATAATCATATGTAATAATCGCATTCATCAAACAATTGTTATTCCTTCTCTCCATACGTCTGGAGGTAGCAACACAGGGATCGGAAAGAAGACGGCCATAACTCTGGCTAAAAGAGGCGCCAGGGTCATTCTTGCCTGTCGAAGTCAACAGAGAGGAGAAATTGCTCTGGCTGAAGTCATAGAGGTAAATAAACTTTGGCCTTCATTCGTTTTAAATGGCAATGACCAGCGTTGCCAGATTGGGTCAGATTTGGCTGCAGCGCGCTTCAGCCAGGGTTGCTAGATTGGGTGGGAATTGGGAAATCTGACCCAATCTGGCAACACTGACAATGACATGAAAAGCTGTATCGAAAACTTCATGTGTCTGCCATTAGGAGAGCAGGAGCAAAGAAGTCGTGTTCATGCAGTTGGATCTTGGGAGCTTAAAGTCTGTTCGCACCTTTGCTGAGAACTTCCTAAAAACCGAAGACAGATTGGACCTTCTGATCAACAATGCTGGTAAGTTCTATTTTAAATTGCCTTTAGTGATGCATTTTGTGTTACATAGACTCCCCCTATGAGTTAAGATAGAATGGGGAAGTGCTGATTAGGTTTTCTTTGAAGAATAAAATGCAGGGATCTCCATTTGGTCCACAGGGATCCTTCTGCAAGGTAAGACAGAAGATGGCTTGGGAATGATGTTCGGAGTCAACCACATCGGCCACTTCCTCTTGACCAACCTACTGCTGGAGAGGCTGAAGACATGTGGCCCAAGCAGGGTGGTCACCGTGTCATCTGTGGGACATAACTTTGGGAAGATCGACTTTAAGTGTCTGAACACTCACAAGGCTTTGGGCACAGGGACCTCGTTTTGGCAAACCATGCAGATCTACAGTGACAGTAAACTGTGTAATGTGCTCTTTACCCATGAGCTAGCAAAGAGACTCCAGGGCACTAAAGTCACCTGCTACACCCTCCATCCAGGTGAGTTCCTAGAATCATGCATCAATCTGACCAACTAAACACCAGTTTAGTAGGTAGTATTGGTATTTGTGGGTTCGCTGATTGACTAATTATTTTATTGTTTCAGGAGCCATCAATTCCGAGCTTAGCCGTTACTCGAGCAATGTGCTTAATGCTCTGCTCAAGCCCATCACTGCCTTCTTCTTCAAGAACACGGAACAGGGGGCCCAAACCACTCTTCACTGTGCTCTCCAGGATGGCATCGAAGGCCTCACTGGCAGATATTTCTCCAACTGCACAGTCAGGGATCTCTATCCTAAAGCTAAGGATGATGTTGCAGCTAAAAAGCTGTGGGAGCTGAGCGAAAGACTTAGTGGACTAGTCTAAGTAGGACCTGACTCATTAAATTATCTCTGAATTGTTTACGTAGATGGGTCTGTTTATCCACTTGGTTTGGTGGCTGGATTAATGGAAAGGGTACCCTTTTGGGCTGTTGCAATGCAAAATGTCTTCTTGGTTCTCCATACTGGTTTTACCTGCTGAAATTGCAAGTGCTTAAATAAATAAACCATCTTGACTAATACATTGAACATATATACTTAAATTCATTTAACTTGTTTAGTATTTAGCATAGCACTCTTAAAGCAGCAGTTGGCAAGATTTTGAGGAATTTTCACTAAACGACAATCATTTAAAATGGAATGCAATTTTATTTTGACAACCTGCCAAAAGTGTGTGTGTGTGTGTGTGTGTGTGTGTGGTTGTGTGTGTACATATATATAAAGCTGCGTTTAGAGTTTTAGGAAAGAGGGGGCTTGTTATCGCCATGGTTACGACCCACGCCGACTCATGACTCTTTTAGTACCGTCGTTATGAGCGTCATAATGAGCGATATTGTATATGAAATGCACCTCACAACATAGCGTTGTACTATAGGTGTCCGGGAAGCCTAACCTCACTCGAACGGACTCGCAGACATTAAACACATCGCTGCTCAGACGGAGCATCACCATTCACAACGCTACAAAGTCATCATCAGATCAGAACATTAGAACATCAGATCAGAACATATGATTGGAACATTATGCAATTATTAATGCTCGTGGTGTCGAATGCTTTTTCATTGATTCGATTCCAGGCCCTGCCATTACCTAGAAACCTTGGAACCATTCGGGAACCAATCTGCTTTACTGACCAACCCATTAACCAAGCATGCTTATCTACTTTTGAGGTGCTGTCTGCTTGGTTAATTTGTACCCATTGACCCCTGGTTTAGTCCTGGCTGTTTTCCTGAAGCTATCAAAATGTATTGCAGGTGAAAGTAGGCCTATCTGTTTAATTATAACACTGTAAAGCAGTGCCTACTTATACAGAACGTAGTTGGCACAACTATTCGTTTTTTTTTGTTTAGCTGACCAGGAAAGGGGTGTATGAAAGGTTAATCAGGATGCCACAATGTCCTGTGTGAAAACAGCCTCTCGGGATTGGTGGCTCAGGAATTTTCTGTTCAAAGAGCTGTCACCTTTAGACACCTTGAGTCACCTTTCGACATATTTTATCATGCATTAATGACAAGACTACACACATGATTCTATGAATAGATCTACTCTCTAGACCAGGGGTCTTCAAAGTTTTCCAGGCCAAGGACCCCCAAACTGAAAGACACTGATTAGTGTAGCGTTAATGGATTTATAGGACACAGGATGGGATGTCGCCCCCTGGTGGTTAGGCGGCGGAGGTTGTAAACGGGTACTTCAATAAAGTCATGCTTCAAGAGTCTTCTTTTCTTTACTTCTTTATGCCCGTTGCTCCGGCCTGGAGCATAGGCCATCGACGACGACTCTCCACTCATCACAGCTCTGGGCTCTCTTCCCCGCCTCCCCCCAGCTGGATCCAAGCCTCTTCAGCTCCGCCTCCGTGTCCCGTCTCCAGGTGTTCCTGGGGCGTCCTCTCTGCCGCTTCCCCTGGGGGTTCCAGGTCAGGGCCTGCCGTGTGATGCTATCTGCGGGTTTTCTCAGTGTGTGGCCTATCCATCCCCACTTTCTTCTCAGGATCTGTTCTGCTACAGGCTCCTGGCTTCCTCTCTCCCACAGCTCTTTGTTGTTGCCACCTGATTTTAAAGATGTGTCTCAGACAGGTGTTTATAAAGGTCTGGATCTTCTGTAATGTCTTCTTCGTCATTCTCCACGTCTCTGAACCATAGAGAAGGATGCTTTTGACATTAGTGTTGAAGATGCGCACTTTAGTTGATGTTGCTATTTCTTTGGAGGCCCAGATGTTCTTCAGGATAATGAAAGCTACTCTGGCTTTGCCTACCCTGGCCAAGACGTCGCTGTCTGTGCCCCCCTGATGGTCTATGGTGCTGCCAAGGTAGGTGAAGGAGTCAACTTCCTGAATGGGTCTGTCATCTATATTGACAGGGTTGGTGGTAGGGGTGTTAATCCTCATCAGTTTAGTCTTCTCCTTGTTTATCCTGAGGCCTGTTCCAAGGGAAGTTGTTGCCAGTTTTGTAGTCTTGTCTTGCATCTGCTTGTGATTATGGGACAGACTAGCCAGGTCATCAGCGAAGTCGAGGTCTTCAAGTTGTTTCCAGAGGGTCCACTGTATGCCGGTCTTGCTTCCTGTTGTGATGGTCTTCATAATCCAGTCAATGACTAGAAGAAACAGGAAAGGTGACAGTAGACATCCCTGCCGAACTCCGGTCTTGACCTCAAAACTGTCTGACAGTTGGCCTGCGTGTAGGACCTTGCAAGACATTCCCTGGTAGGTGTTTTGAACCAGGGAAATAATCTTCTCTGGGATGCCATAGTGCCTCAGTAGTTTCCACAAGGTCTCTCTGTCCACACTGTCAAATGCTTTCTCGTAGTCGATGAAGTTTATGTGTAGGGGGGAGTTCCATTCTATTGACTGTATAATGATGCGTAGGGTGGCGATCTGCTCTGTACAGGATCGATTGCTCCGGAAGCCTGCCTGTTGGTCTCGTAACAGGGGATCAACTGAAGCCTTTATTTTATCTAATATAATTCTGTTCAGGACTTTGCCTGGGGCAGACAAGAGCATGATTCCCCTGTAGTTGTTGCAGTTGGTGAGATCTCCCTTTTTTGGTATCTTAATGATAACTCCCTCCTTCCAGTCTTGTGGTATTGTCTATTCCCAGACTTTGGTGAAGAGGCTGTGGAGCACTTCAGTGGTAGTTCTCAGGTCCGCCTTGATTGCCTCAGCTGGAATTCCGTCTGGTCCTGCCGCTTTTCCTAGTTTCAGAGCTTTGATAGCTTTCCTAATCTCTGTCCTGCTGGGTTTGAGGCAGCACGGCTTGCAGCTGGTCATAGAATGCAACTTTCTTGTCCTCTTCGGCATCATTGGTTGGGGAGTAGCATTGAATGATGTTTAGTTTAATACTGTCTTGGTTGAAAATTGAGCTGTGATGATTCTTGAGTTCACCGGTTCCCACCCGATGAGAGAGCGCTGTGCTTCTGGAGCCAGCAGCAGGGCCACCCTTTCTGTATGGTGGGCACCATCTTCAGTGTGCCCGGAGTAAAACACCGTCTCCCCTGAGCTTAGTCTCATCTGCCCTGCTAGTAGTGTCTCGCACAGTCCCAGGAGAGAGATGTTGTAGTTTCTCATCCCCTGAGCTACCTGAGCTGTCTTCCCTGTGTCAAACATGGTCCTAATGTTCCATGTTGCCATTTTTGTGGTGGTCCTGGGGGTCAGAAGGAGTCGGCCTTGTAGCTTCCTTACGGGTTTGGCTGCATTGCTTCATGAACCTCCTCTGTGGAGGCCCCTCCTCTCCCAGCCATGTTGGTTTAGAATAGTCGTCGATGCTTCTGTAACTTGTTTTTTTTTTTAGGTGGGGTTGTTCCTACACTAGGTTGTTTGAATCACATGTGTGTAAACACCCACACACGCAAGAGCCCAGCAGGGGGCTCTAAACATTTCAGTCTGTGCCACAAGGTGGACGCTACCAGATTGTTAATGATGAGGACCCTTCCTCTGTAGGACAGGTGGGGAAGCAGCCACCTCCACTTAGCCAGCTTCCCCTTTACCTTCTACAGCACACCCTCCCAGTTCTTCCTTTCTGTCTGTTCATCCCCCAGATGAACCCCCAGGTATTTGGTATCCGCGGGTCATTCCGACATACCGCCACTCCGACATTGACGTCTAATTGTCGTAATGGCGCCACTTCCATTGATTGAAAACGTCCCACCACTCCGACAATTTTTGTTTCCATTGTCGGAATGGCGGTA
>OOFH01104983.1:0-10235 GCA_900323355.1 Merlangius merlangus
ATGGAACAAACCTGCCCCATCATTTGAGGACATAATCTTTTTGGAAATCATGGAACGAGAAATGTACAGAGGGACATCAAACAACTGGGTCGCTCCTCTTCCCTTTCGAGTTCCCCGGCAACGTTTATCCAATAACCGTGAACAGGTATTCACTCGCTTCACCTCTCTGGAGAAAACGCTGCGGAGAAAACCAGAGATGAGAGGCCAGTTTGTGGAATTCATGAAGAAAATATTCGACAACGGACATGCAGAAGTGGCTCCTCCACTAGAGGAGAACGAAGAGGGTTGGTACCTGCCAACCTTCGGAGTCTACCACCCGCAAAAGCCTGGCAGCATCCGCGTGGTGTTTGATTCCAGCGCAAAGTACTTTGGCACGTCTCTAAATGATGTTCTTCTAACAGGCCCAGACCTCAATAACTCACTCATTGGGGTGCTGATCCGCTTCCGCAAGGAACAGGTAGCAGTGATCGCCGACATACAGCAGATGTTCCACTGCTTCCTCGTCCGCAAAGACCACAGGAACTACTTGAGGTTTCTGTGGTATAGAGACAACGACATGTCGAAGGACATCGTTGACTACAGGATGACTGTTCACGTTTTCGGCAACAGTCCGTCCCCATCTGTGGCCATCTATGGACTGAGGAGAGCTATCCACGAAGGTGCACACAAACATGGAGAAGACACAGTCCAGTTTGTCGAACGTCATTTCTATGTAGACGATGGGCTCATCAGTGTGCCCACCGAAGCAGAAGCCATCAGTCTCCTGCAGAGAACGCAGACCTCTCTCAGTGAATCGAACCTAAGGCTGCACAAGTTTGCCTCAAACAGGGAAGCCGTCCTACAGGCATTCGCACCTGAAGACAGAGCCGTCCTGAAAGACCTTGACCTCAGTGGTGAAGCCACACCAGTGCAACGCAGTTTAGGACTGTTGTGGGAGACAACGACAGACACTTTCACATTTGCAGTCTCGGAGCACAAGAAGGCCTTCACTCGCAGAGGAGTTCTGTCAACAGTGAACAGCGTCTTTGATCCTTTAGGCATGGTCGCACCTGTAACCATTGAAGGCAAAAGTCTCTTGAGGGGACTCAGTGTTGACACATGCGACTGGGATGCACCTCTTCCAGAACAAAAGCTGAAGCAATGGGAAGCGTGGCGAGAGTCACTACATGACTTAAGCAAGCTGCACATCCCACGTGCATACACAGCAACGTCACTTTCCAATGCAGAACACACAGAGTTATGTGTATTCTCTGATGCGTCCACAAAGGCCATTGGAGCTGTGGCATATCTCAGGACCATTCAAGCTGAGGGACAAGTCGAAGTAGGATTCATCCTAGGGAAAGCTAAGCTGGCCCCACAGTCCGAACCTACCATCCCTCGGTTGGAATTGTGTGCCGCAGTATTAGCCGTGGAGGTCGCTGAACTCATCCAAGATGAACTGGACACGAAGCTGAATACAATCAAGTTCTTTTGTGATAGCAAGGTCGTGCTCGGATACATTCACAATCAGACCAAACGCTTCTACGTTTATGTTCATAATCGAGTCAGACGAATTCGTCAGTCCACAAAACCTGACCAATGGTTCTACGTCAACACAGAGGACAACCCGGCTGACCACGCATCCAGGTCAGTTCCTGCGTCCAAACTGACACAGACAACGTGGTTCACTGGACCAGCTTTTTTGCACAAACAAAGACTACCCGAGGAAGAAACAAGTCAGACATTTGGACTTATTAACCCAGAATCAGATTCGGACATACGCCCTGAAGTGTGTAGTTTCCTGACTCAGACTCAAACTCAAGGCCTTAGCGCCGAACGTTTTCAGCGCTTCTCTTCCATGTGCTCCCTCACAAGGGCTATTGCGCTACTAATTCACATAGCCAGAGCTTACAGACACAGCACGTCCAGTGACTGTAAAGGATGGCACCACTGCAGCCTTCCACGTACTCCGGATGAGTTGGCTCAGGCGAGACACATCGTCATCAGAGCTGCTCAAGAAGATGTCTTCACAAAAGAGCTCACAGCTCTGGAGCTCGGACGAGCTGTAACCAAAGACAGTTCCATTCAGAAGCTCAGACCTATTCTTGAAGGCGACCTCATTCGTGTGTGCGGAAGATTGAAACACGCCGACTTGAGCAATCCGGAAAAGAACCCTATCATCTTACCCAAGAACAGTCAGGTTTCTCTGCTACTGGTTCGACAGTATCACGAAGACGTCAAACATCAAGGCCGCCACCTCACAGAAGGGGCCCTGAGAGCAGCAGGCTTCTGGGTAATAGGCGGAAAAGGGTTAATTGGCTCAGTTCTGCACAAATGTGTACTGTGCCCGGCACAGTACACATAGTGAAAAAAGTTAGGAGTCCTAAATTTAAGAGTGACACGCCCATTATTTTTAGGAGTTACTCCTAAATTCGCCAGTTAGGACCTACTTTTAACGCTAAGATCCTTTGTGAATACGGCCCCAGGTCATCAATATTATATACTGACGTTTTGAAGGTATGAATTGTATTACAATAACCCTATTCTTTTGCATTAAAGGAGTGTACAAGAAGAGAGCCCATGGCTCTGGGGACGATTAAGTCCCAGGTCTTAGCAGCACAGGACGTGGGATATGTAGGGTCAGCGGACGTCCTCCTAGAGCTCTATATATAATAGTATATAATATAATTGTATATATAATATCACGGCCAAAAACTCTGTTCGCCTCCAGATGGCCGTAGCGTGGGGAGCTCTCATAGGGATTGGGCTTCTCTGGGTTTGTTTCCCGGCATTGCTCTGGTTTCTGGTCTTGTGTGTTCCAACGGTTTATTAGGTAGGCCCATCTAATAAATTTCTGTCTAATCAATTCTTCATTCACTGCCTCTTCCGTGGTCATTACAATATTATGAATAGACTGCGTTGGGTCCTCCGACGTTTCTCCCTCTTCCACAAAAGGTAAAGACAAGGCAATGGTGGTTATCGTGTTGTGGTGCGACAAATTCGACAAAACTTGCACAGCGACAGATTATGATTTGTGGCGCGACAAAACTTTGGCGACAACGCGAACGGGCGACAAATGTCGCGTTTGGTGTCAACGCAGTTAGTGTGACCATAACTAACATATAAAACGAACCATGACAATGCAAGACATCCTACAGAACCATATTGAAATGGTTACATTACAGAACCGTAATGTAACGGTTATCGTGGCTTTGCCTAGTAAAAAACATACCAGCCAACACTTTACATGTTCATCACAATATACCATGGAGAGATAATACTATTCCTTACCTGTCTATAAGAAATGTAGCCATCTCAGTAGGGGTGCAACGGATCACAAAACTCACGGTTCGGATCGGGTCACGGTTTTTGGGTCACGGGTCGGATCATTTCCGGATCAACCACAATAAAGATAGTAAGACAAATGTGAATTTAAATAAAATCAAAATAAAGTGAAAAATTAGGAAATAATCCTGCTTCCATTAAGCATAGTCGATATTTATAAAAAGAATGGATAGTAAATAATCCCTAACCCTGGATTTACATTTCAGGATGTCTGCATTGCCTGGGGAGAGTTTAGAGTCTACACTCTCCCAAGGCAATGCAGACATCCTCATCTTCTTTTTCATCAAGTATGGTAGCAAAATACAGTTTCTGTCGTGTTTTATTTGTCATTTTGTAAATCCATTGATTTCGGTTGGAAGACTTATTAAACATGCGCTGATCACGTGAACGGACAACTTCTTTTTTTTATCAGCCGATCCGCGGATCACTTGCGTCCCGAACCGTGGGGTTGATCCGTACGGATCACGGGAAATCCGTGAACCGTTGCACCACTACATCTCAGCGTCCGATTTTAAGTTTCTCAGGTCATGTAACTCTCTCCATCGCTCATAAGCCACGCCAATGTTAACTCTGGTTTTTTTTCGAGCTCTCTCCGCCTCCCTTTTAGTAGCTGTCCTTTCAACAAGTGTCTTTCCTCTTTTTTTCGCTGTCTTAGCGCTGTTAGTTGTTGGTATCCGGGAATGGGAAATTTAGGGGCCGTTGATGAAGATATTGCTATTCATTTGTTGTCCGCCGTAGTAGTGCAAAGCTGTCAGACTGCTAGGCTCGTGAACGCTCACGCAGGCAGGGACGCACTAACGTCGTTGCCATGGTGACCGGACGGTCCCACAGCCAATAAGAATGGAGAATCGGAGCTTCGCTCTGATTGGTCAAAGTGTACATGAGCGGTGGCAATTTTTTGGGGGGGGCACACAGAGGCAGGGGAGAACAAAGTGATAAACAGATATTCTCAGAGAACTTCACCTGCATATAGCTGACTGGCTATTATTCCATTTTTGCCAAATATTACAGTAAAAAAATTACCCACCCTAGCTTTAAATGGATAGCGAATGTCAGGCTTATCTGAATTCCAATTATTGACTGTTTTGAAACCTGACGTTAGCTTGCAATCCAGAAACAAATTTGGCTCTTATTTGCAAAATAAATGGACATTTTAAAAGGACAATCAAAGAACACAGCTTGAACCACCCAGACAGCTTGAACCTACTCCAGCAACCAGATGGTTCAGATTTAAAAGGGCCTGCACATGGGCAAAATACTGCGATGTGCACAGGAATGCAAGCGGTTGTATACAATAAGTCAAAAAAGCAATTGAATTGATTAAATTAAATTATTTAACAGACAGAATTTAGACAAGCGAAAGTAGATAAAGTAGATAAATATATTAGTTATTATTATTTTTAGTATAGTGTATATTATATTTAGTTTAGTTTGCAAGGATTGAAGACACGTACACACATGCACAGCTATCCCTGTTTTAGATAAACATTACAATTCCTGCTATACTTGCAAGACTTGAGGTATAATAATATATTATACTGTATTTGCAAATCAGAATCAGAATCTCTTTATTGTCATTGCACAAAGTGCAACGAAATTGGGGTAGAGGCTCTCAAAATAAGTGATTTTTAAATATAAATAAATTAAATAAAAATAAATTTAAAAAGGTTATTTTTTAAAGATATATATAGAATATTAAAGAACACAAAAAAAATATTTTAAAATGTCAGCTAATTTTAAAGGTCAGATTGGTATGATAATGCAACAATTTATAATTCTGAATTATTTAGAGAAATAACAGCTCTGGGGTAGAAACTGTTTTTTAGCCTGCTTGTTTTTAATCTGATTGCCCTGTAGCGCCTCCCAAAGGGCAACAGTTCAAACAGGTTATGGCCTGGGTAGGATGAGTCTCTCAGGATGCTGCAAGCTCTCCTGAGGCAGTGTCTATTGTAGACATCCTCAAGAGAGAGAAGAGGACATCCAATGACTTTTTGTGCTGTTTTTATGACCCTCTGGAGCGCTTTCCTTTCAGCTGCAGTGCAACTGGCAAAACACAGTGAGATGCCGTAGCTTAGGACAGTCTCAATGGTGCAGCAATAAAAGGTCAACAGCATTTTTTCCTGAAGATTGTTCCTCTTGAGGATCCTTAGGAAATACAATCTCTGTTGGGCCTTTTTCAGAAGCGCCTTTGTGTTTATTGTCCAGGTCAGGTCCTCCTGAATGTATATGCCAAGGAATCTGAAGTCCGAGACTCTCCACACTCTCCCCGTTCATGTAGATGGGCTGAATGTCCTTCTTATTCCTCCTATAAACAATGATCAGCTCTTTGGTCTTTGAGGTGTTGAGGATGAGGTTGTTTTCCACACACCATATAGAAAGTCTTTGGACCTCCTCCCTATATGCAGTCTCATCCCCACCTAAGATGAGCCCTGTTGTATTAGCAAACTTAATGATGGTATTGCTGGGGTGGCTGGGGATGCAGTCATTGGTGTAGAGTGTAGAGTAGGGGGCTCAGCATGCAGCCCTGTGGGGAGCCGGCGCTGATGCTGTGGAAAGATGGTGCACAGGAAAGATGGGCACCTACTCTAACTCTCTGGGAGCGCTGTCAGAAAGTTAATCCAATAACAAATGGGTTGTGAAAGACCTGAGTCCATTAGTTTGGTGAGCAGTCTGTTTGGTATGATGGTATTGAAAGCAGAACTGAAGTCTATGAAGAGCAGCCTGGCATAGCTCCCCTGATGTTCCACGTGTTGCAGCGTGGTGTGGAGCGCGGTGGCAATGGCATCCTCTGTAGACCTGTTTGCTCTGTATGCGAACTGGTGGGGGTCAGAAGTGGTTGGCAGGCTTGATGTGATGTGGCTCCGGACTAGTTTCTCGAAACACTTCATAATGACTGGTGTAAGGGCAACCGGCCGGTAGTCGTTGAGGCTGCTGACAGTAGTCTTTTTTGGTAGAGGAATGATTGTGGAGGATTTCAGGCAGAGTGGGATCTTGCACTGGGACAGGGACTGGTTAAATATATCAGTAAAGACATCAGCCAGTTGGTCAGCGCAGTCTCTCAGCACTCTCCCCGTCACACCATCCGGTTCAGCAGCTTTCCTAGGATTCACTGCCCATAGTGTGCGCCTCATCCCATGTGCCTGCACTGTGAAGATATCGTTGCTGGGGGCTGGTGGATGTGATGTGGCCACCTTCAGTGTCTCAGCCTCGAAGTGGGAAAAGAAGCAGTTTAGTTCCTCAGATAGCGAGGCATCACCGTTAGTTACTGTGAGGTTGCTGGACTTGTAGTTTGTGATGTGTTGAACCCCCTGCCACACCTGCCGTGAGTTGTTGCTGCTGTCCTCAATCTAATGAAATAGCTGTATTTGCAACCTTGATAAGGACAACAATTACATCGCGTTGGGGATGCAATGGGACAAGGATAATACAGGAATGTAGATGTGGGAAACCTGCTTGGATTTTGACACAGCCATACCCCCTGGCATGTGTCCCATGTAGTATGTTTCAGTTCCGTGCAAGACAGGTCAGGCTAATTGGGAACCTAAATTGTGTGTGAGCCAATGTGCATGAAGCATATCATGCATGAAGACTTGATCAAGCCCTGGAACGAGCAGGTATAGCTGAAAGGGATAGGTAGCCTATTGAGTAGGCATTAATTCTCAGCAAGAAAACCCATTTTTAATCGCCTCCTATAAATTGTTGCATTTTCCTTCAGTTAGTCTGGATCAGATGTACACATATGCCCGCATGCACACATGAACGCACGACCAGTGCATTGCCATGGTGTGTCCTAAAGAGAGAATATGGTGGACGCTGCCCAGTGGGCCACATTCTCTGGAAACGAGGAGAGGTGGTGGAAAGAGAAATTCTGAATATTATTTAGTGTCTGAATGTATCAGAGGAGGGGCAAGCACGTGAGTGGCAAGGTTATGCAGAGGTTCCATTCCAAGATGTTCCCTCAGATGTCATTTTCCCCCTCCTCACACTAATCCAGGAAATAAGGAAGCCCGAGCAATTTCTTGACTGAGGAATTTCTAGCTGTATGTGTCTTTGTTGTTGAGAGAGATGGAGAAAGAGAGAGACGGCAGAAAAAAGTGAGCAGGGTGCGTGAGCCTATGTTTGTATGATTGTGTGTATATCTCTGTGCATGCAAAGTTGGAGGTGTGTATGTCTGCAAACACACAACTATAGATTTTCAATAGAAAACCATGTAAAGAAAAATAGTCTTGTCTTTCATCTGAATGATCGAGATAACAAATGTGGTGTCAACGACAGACTGCAGTTGAATAGTGGCTCATAAAATCAACATCACAACATGTGGCTAAGGATGCCGTGTGTGGCAGTAGGTTTATTTCTCCCAACGCCCAATTTCTCCCTACAACAATGCTAGCGTTCTCCGTTTGTTTCAAACCAGTAGACATGTGCCAGCTCATCAACCAGCACTAATGAAGGCCATGTAGACAGTTCCAAGTAGGTTCTGGAATCCTACGTTTCCGGAAAATGATTGTTGTCTTTATTGGTTGTTTGTTTGTTTGTTTGTTTGGGGAGGGGGGGATGCGCACTGCTCGTCAACAAACATGGGAGACCAAAGAAGGGAGACATTGATCTTGACAACAAAAAAAAGCAAACATATCTGCACATCTCCAGAGAACAGCAGACAGCTGTTAAGGACTAATGAAGGCCACCCCAGGGAATTCACACTCAAGGACGATCAAATGAAAGGAATGTACCAACAAAAATAAAACGGAAATTCATCGGATTCTTCAATGCCTTAAATTAAATGGGCTATAGTAAAAGCAACCCCATTGATTTAATTAAGATAATCTGAAATTGAACACTAGGAGAGTCATCGTTTCGAATAAGGACGCGGTTTAAGCAAATAACTTTGACAGACACATAAGTGAGGTCGTCTTTTTTACTACTAACATGGTATCTGCAAATTGGTTCTCTTGCATTAATGTGCTACAAATAATTTTATAAAAAATATAATTTTCAGTGCATTGAAACAAATGTTATAGTAGGTTTTAATTATGAACTAACAAACGTGTTTGTCCCACTAGAGAGGGTAGCCGTCTTCCCATATTAATCGTCTTACCCTATCTTATGCTGCTTGGTGGAAAAGCACAACTTGCAGGTTGGCACCAGTGGCGGTGGGTCAATAGAGGGCGCTAGTGTGCCGCAGCCTCTGTGAAATATTCACTTGACTATATCTGCAAACTATTAATCAACTATTATCAATGCGAAATAAATCAACAAAAATACATAGCGTTTATCCTCATTTAATTGTGTGATACACTTGTCACTGCCAGCAACCATTTAAATGCGTCTGAACGTCAATGATTTGGGCTAGGCTAGTTATTGGTCATTCGAAATAAAGCCCTCCTCCAAGTCAGGGGTGCCGGCCACGTTGAAGTCCAAGGCCAATGGTATCGCTTTTCTTTTTTGTTATCACCACATGATTGGACAATTCAGCGAATCAATCAAATATATGCTACCTCCCTCAGCAGCATTCGCGCAACACTACATGTAGAGAAGAGATAGATTGCTAGCTAGCAGAGAGTTGTAAATACTTTCCACCCTTTTCAGTGGAGGAATTGGACTCCCCAAGCAATGCCATACTTAAAAGGAGCAAGTGAGTTACATATTCATTTAGTCTTTCGGCCTGTAGCATATAAACAAAATAAAGCAACTGTCCCATATTTCTAACCGCATTTGAAGACATGAAGAAGTAGACATTAAGACTCACAAAAAATGGACGCTATAGGACAGTGATCATGATTTGTCTCAATATCTGAATAACAACAATTGGCCAAATAGCAATGGCTGGTGGAATGGCCATAAAGTAGGTCTGTATATGTAGTGTAACTGTGCGTCCACACCAAAAGCGAATTGAGCGACCAAGACGCTCTGGTCGCTCATAAAAAATCGCTGCGAATATTTCTGTTCGCTTTGGTCGCTCAAGTCACTCATGACGTACAATTCAAATTTGAATACGCATTCAAAGGAGCCGGACGCTAGAGCAGAGAGCGTCTACTTTCCGATTGGCTGTCAGTATCTGGTCGCTGATACGCGTCATAGTAATTTGCATAAAGTTCAGCCGTTTTCAACTTTTTTTGGTCGCTCTGGTCGCTCAACTTTTGCCGCTGGTAGCGTTGGACGCTCTGGTCGCTTTGGTCGCTCGTGCCCGTAGAAAGTGAATGACTAACGGTGATTTGGTCGCTCAATTCGCTTTTGGTGTGGACACACAGTAAAGGATTTTTATTGCAGCGGCGGAGAAAATTCTGCAGCGGCGGCGTGCCGCTGCTGTGTGAACGTGGGGGAAACACGGATACATGATATACTGATATAAACACTGATATATATATATATATATATATACTCTGTCATTCTGAGTTGCCTCGAGAGGGTTGTAGTTATAAGAAATCTTAAATAAACATAAATATCTCCCTCATAATGTCAAATAATTTCGAGATTAAATACTAAACCATTACCCAAACACCAGTTCTACCAATAACATTCCTATGCTTCCAAAATCAAGATCCAATGTGACGTCTCGATATATACAAGCCCTTCAAACATTTTCATAAACAATAAATAACATACCGGTAAATTCAAATATTTACATATAATTCCTGCATGCCCTGTATGTTTATGCCTGTGCTTTTGATACAAATTTCTTATGCCCTGTTTACACCTACCCGATAGTGGGCCCCGATGGTGCCCGATGGCTAAATCAGCAGCTATCGTTATAACATCGGGAAATAGTGTGGTTGCATCGGGAAACACCGTTACTCTTCCCGGGAACATCGTTAGACAACGGGAAGAAACGGGAAGAAATGCTCAATGGTCGGGCAACAACGGGCAACGTCGGCAAAGAACGAACATGTTTGTTAATTTTGGGTCTATCGGGG
>OOFH01104984.1:0-17563 GCA_900323355.1 Merlangius merlangus
TGATATTATATATTTAAGCAATATCACACGAGAGGGAGTGCTGTTGTACTGTATATCAGCACGGCTGTGATTCGGTCGTAGGCACGAGGCCGCAGGCCGAGTGCCGCAGATAATCACAGCCGTGCTGATATACAGTACAACAGCACGACCTCGAGTGTGATATTGCTTTTATACAACAGTGCTACGAGCACATTTTATTAGTTAACAGTAATAAGAAACAAGAGATTATGATTTGTTTGTTTAGTAATCATTTATTCGGCTCCGCCAACAAAAATAGTTCCGCAACTGAAGGGAGACTAGGCTGTTGCCAGGCAACACATATACATTCCTAGACACAAGCTCGCTACTCTGTGTCAGAGCGATAGGCTCTGCTCTGTGTCCGCCGCTACTTTGTATCATTTACATTTATCTGAATGTTTCCATTTATTGTGCAACCACTGAAATATGAGTCTGTTGACAGACGCTTTGGTGGCATGATGTGTGATAGGCTATTTAACAGCTGATGTAACGTTAGCTAATAACGGTTATTAGAACGCCCGTACAGCGGAGTGATTATGTCTGTGAAAAGTCCCAGTGCTGTTATACTGTATATCAGCACTATGGAATGTCTCGTTGTCCAATCAAATTGCTCAGTTGGGACCGGTCGGAACTAACTGTTGTATAATTAATAATAATTCATTAAAAGTATCCTCATCAGGGGCCGAGCACCCCTAGAGGTCTCATAGTAGACCCACCCCTGGTATAAAGGCCATGGGGTGTGTGGAGGTGATGGTTCTGTGTGATTTCGATTAATGCGTCCAAGGGAGGGTTAGGCTTCAAGAAAAATTAAAATTAAAATGTCCAGAGAGTACCGTCGTTGTACATGAGCGTTATAATGAGAGACGTTACACTCGACGCGAACATCAGGATAAATGGCCTAACCCTCTCTCTCTGACGCCAACGTCTAATCAACGGCTCCACGCACACAACTGGCCTTATCCGATGGGTGTCCGATAGGCTCAACGCCCTCGGACAGAGCTCCACACTCACACAGCTCACCGCCGATGTCCCTGGGTAGTGACGTATGTGGGCCTTCCCTAGGCCCTCGACGTCTCGAAAAGAAGCAGCATTGCGGACCGTTTACACAAAGTCAGCAAAATAGAGCAGTTCACTGCCGTTTTCCGGAAGTGACAGTCTTATTTAAATGGAAGCGACGTAATAACAGATTACTATGTTGACGACCATATAAGATAACCACAATTAGAACAAACTAAAGATATCCAGGTCCACTGGCACTTTGAAGACAGTTGTTGTTTTTCAGATTGTTTTATATTGCGTCACACATTAGGGTTACCTTGTCTTACCTTTTGTTTAAGTAACGGTGACTACAACAGACTATTGTAAAGATAAGATCATACTTCACTGAACCCATGGTTAAGGGTACAGAGCCCAAAGGATGAAACCATAAGAATAGACTAAAAAACTAACTGTTAGCATTGGCCCTCCCTCAATCCAAAACAAGTGACGTGATGCCTGGCGCCCCTTCTGGAGGGCCGAGGGAGCTAGGAATGGACGAACCCTAACCCTAACTTGGAACACTGTGTTACCAGTGCCACTGTTACTGGTTACAGTGGTTATGAAGATTATATTAAGTGATACATCTCGCTCGGTAGGACATCACCATCTGCGAACAGGGAGCCAACTTCGGCTTCGTTTAACTCGAGGTAACGGAGATATAATGTCCCGTCTGAGCATAGGTTATGCGCTGATACACTACGTATGAAGAACAGTTACAAAGATATAACACATAACTTCGCACTGGCTCAATCCGAAAGCATACCATTATATTGGGCAAACTGCAAGTTATTGTCAAAACACCAAATGAGACGCTTGTCGATCCCATCTAAATGATTAAGGTATTGGCTAGGAGATAAACATGATCCTGTTGCAACAGTGTCGGAGAGCTAACCGTTAGCTATGGCACTGTAGTTACATAGTACCATAGCTAACGACTAGCTTTCCTAGTGGGTCCAGACGGTAACTATTACTATACAACTATAGACTGTACTATAGTTAGCTATATAGCTACCGTTAGCTTGCTATGTAACGTCTGTTATCATAGGATTCTCACCCGCTGCATTAAGACACAAAAGAGACGTACCTTGCCTGGATGAAGCTCGGATTGGAAAAAAAAAAAAACCTTATTCAAATGGCAATGGGATTAAACACCGAAATAAAGTTGGATATATTTCGCGGCTCGTTAAAACGATTGCCTTAGATCCAAATGCAAAAGGCGAAGTCACTACTAGCTTCCTGGTCCACGAACACAAGGCAATGCTGACGTTACAAGTCCCACCCACTAGGGTTCTTCATCAGTCACACATAATATGCCAAATGCCCCACTAGGGCTTTCATCTGGCACTCATATTATACCAACTGCTACACGAGCTGACCGTATCTATATTGACATCCGTTTGAATTATGTTTGCTCCTTTTAGGCAAAGCAGTATTTTGTACTGCTATGCATTTAAATACTTTCAAACCATGTTAGACATTCAAAAACAGGTGTTTCAACATTTACAGAGGTTTTTTTTTTATGTTCAGTAGGCCTATATTGAAGAATATGAATATGAAGAACAAGCCAACATTTTCAAGTCAGGTGGAGAGCATTTTATTGCAACAGCACATTTTAAATGTCTCATTGGCTCAGCCTGCATCCAGTAGGCTATGTAACTAATTTGCACATGACATTCTACAATGCATGGATAGTTGCCGCTTCCAAACTAATTAAAAAACACACCAGCAGCCAAGTACAGTATTTCCAGTCAGGCCAGCATATCCATTGTCTTAATTTATAGCTATTAATCTGTCATATAAAACCATTATGATGCCTAAGGAATATTCCTATATAAACAAGGTTTATTCAGGCAGTGTGGTATGATACTGATAAAAGAAAATGTACAGTTATCACAGGTTAGTCACATTTCAATTATCAGAGATATAAAGTTGGCATCTTAAAAACATCCACAAAACAAGTTTAAAGGGAGGTCACCGTTGAAAGGTCCCCCCCCCCGCGCTGCGTCACAGCTTTCTGTGCTCAACTACTAGTGTATGGATTTAAATTAGGTCTAAAAGAGATAACTGGATAAAATGGTGATAAGATCCATGCAAGTCAAATGCAAAGTTTTAAACATGTCTAGACTAGGCATTGTCTATATCGTGCAACACTTGTGAAGTACTGACCATATTTCTGGAAATCATTTTCAAACACAGCAACACAAGTCATTCCTATTTAGAACTATTACTGGTTCTGAATGGAATTCCTTCTTTCTTATAGTGAATATGCAATTTTAAATATTGAAATGTAAAAGAAAACGGCATCCCTAAAAAGGACGGGTCATGTAAATAAATATCCTGTACCAATCCAATGGCGTCTCCAATTACTTCACAGGTAAATACATAAATAATTTAACTGTCCCGTCTCTAGTATTTACTAATTTCAAGTTTTAAACGGCTCTTCAGCTTTATGGTAAAAATATGTGCTTTTTGTATTCTCTAGTGTATTTTCTTTTCACCTAGTTATTATAATGAGCATCTGGCCTCTGTAATACCACTTACCCTCTAATGAATGTCGCTGCCAGAAATTCATTGGTTTCTCTCATCATAACCACACATAACCGACATTTTACAAAAGCAACTATAGCACAAATATAAAAACAGATTACCAAATATCTCAAATTAACAACATGAAAGTCTGTCAATGTAAGATCCATAAGTTTATGCGATAGGATGAAAAATGACAAATTGATTAATAAAATATTGAACAGTTGAATTATCGACTAAATGTATAGAATCAGTGCACTCTGAGCTCTTCCTTAAATCATCCAGTTAGGAAGTCAACTGCTAAAAAAAAAAAAAGACTTGGGCAAAGGTCAGCCATAAATTAGATATTCTGACGTGATAAAGAATAGTTATATGTAAAATGTATGTAGTCTCACATCTACAATATGTTTTTCTTTTTAATCAACTGTATTACTCTGCCACTGAACACAAATATGTAATTTGCATGTGAATGTTCAATTGCTAGTCTTATGGACACATAACACATTTAGATAAAAAATATTTATTGTTTCAAAGAGGAAATCTATTTTAAATGGACAATTGGGCAAACTTGTAGGCAAAGTAGACACTAGTCCACAAAATACAACATAATGCCCTTAAAATAAATACACCCATTACAAAGAGGGTTACAGGCTGATTGACTAGGGAGCGAGTCATAGCTAAAAAGGGACTATTCTTCAGAGGATTCTCATTCTGGGGAATGAGTGCTGTTGGTGCTCTGAGTCATGTGATTTGTTAATACTTACTCATTATCTCACATCTAAATGAGATCATTAATTCATGACGTTGCCTTGCTTCAGAAATGTTATCCTTTATATTTAAGAATCTATTGCCACACATTTATTATATCAAAGCTGCAGTCATGTAAACTTTACCCATTCACATGATAAAAAATATTTATAAGTTAGGCATTCAACAGTTGTGTAACCTTGAGTTACTTATGTATGGTTACATCATGTTATGCAATTAAAAAAAATAAATAATCTTAAAGCATCACTTCTTTGTCCTGCACGGGTTTTTCAAATATTAAAATTTAGGTCTAATGGCTTTACTACAAACAAAAAAATGTTGAGAAAAGGAATGCCTGTAATCTTAAAAGGGCAACAACATGATTCTTATTTCTTACATAATGATACAGGCAGTTGATTTGTTTCATTCCAGGCTCAGCAGCTCAACGTCAAAAATTAGAGTTGCGTTAGGTGGGATGATCCCAGGATGACCCTTGTTTCCATAGGCAAAATCCGGAGTGCAGGTCAATTTGGCCCTCTGACCAACACTCATCTGTAAAATAGGGAGGAGGGAAGTCTGTTTAAGATCACCATGATGCAAACGGTGTTCGTATTTTGGAAGACTTTAATCCTTTAAACAAGAAGTGCTAGTTGTGCCATTGTAGGTCAGTGTCAAAAAGACAGTACTCAAAAATACATTTGGCATGAATACCTAGAAATGCAAAGTCCTAAATATGAAGTCTGGATTGATAGAATTGAATTATTCTACAAATATATTACACTGATATTCTGATAAGGTTGAGGTCATTTAGTAAGTGTTGAAAAAAAAAGAGCTATAGTATATCAGGGCTTGTTTATGCTGAGCAGCATGTGTCAGTCAAAACACCAATATAATAAAATCCACACAGACTGCAGGAGAAAGTGGACTGTGTTTCACGTTTTTTTGAGATAGTAGTTGTGGTTCTGTAACAACAAACACACTAATGGTATTGGTAGTAATACAATATTATTAAGACACCACAGCGGACCAGATAAAACAAATAAATACTACTTACAAATATTAGCCCCACTGATGTCTACTAAGTATATGAATCAAGAAAGACTATAAATGCTTAATCGTAAATAAATGTATCATAATATAAATGATAAAAAATATAACTTATCGTCACAATATACATGCCGCCGACATTCACAAACGGGTAGAATCACCAGGAATGTCAATCAACCAATCAATTACTCTAGCCAATCGGTGCAGTTACTACGAGCCTTTTATAAATTAAATATCTGCACCTTATAAATACAATCTTCCAAGTTAAGTACTCAAACATTGTGCAGCACTCAAATTGTTGGCAGCCAGTGCAGCCCTCTCTCAATAATTTCCTGCGTTATAAGAACTAGATACACAGCACCACCGCTATTGAAGCTAGTGTGCATGCGCAAAACGAGTCATTCAATTACATTTTTCCCTGGCCAGGAAGAGCGAGTGTAAGGATGCACTACTTCAAGGATTTGCTCCCGAGTGGTGGGGGTAGGGACTCTATTGGGACAGGGCATTCAACTTGAGAGGGGTCTGGTTGCAACCCATGGTCAGAGGTCCACTGCAGCCGACCCGCAGTCTCAGGCAGGGAAGTTACATCATCACAGAACTACAGAACTTTCCAAGCATGGTTGCAAGACAGTTAAAGGAATCTACACAACAAAGAGGTCAGTTGATTGGAATGGCGCATGGTCTTGGTATCAGACAGTGGCTCCAGTGGGAATGCAAATGTGAACTATCTAAACCTCTCCCAGTTAGAGAGAGGAAGGGATGCATCTTAAGATGCAGGGAGAATGTATACAGTTCCCTTTAATGTGAATAGTAATTATATAAACAAGGTTGATATAATTTGTATATTATAGTTATGATTGATATTTTCCACAACAGTTTCCTTTGCCATGGAGACTCCTAGCAATAATGCTGAGTTTTGAAAGCAACATTCCGCCGCCTGGATTGCGCAGGCTGAGGCCCAGTTCACATTACGAAAAATCATTGCAGATGACACTAAATCACTGCAGTGAAAAGTATGATACAGATCATACTTTTATTGGAGGATCCAACTGAGGATCATACCTGAAAACGAACCTCCTTGCGATAATGGGTTTAGCTGAATCTGACCATGCCCTCCAGCTGCAGTCACTGCCAGGACTCAGTGAGTCGAAGCCAACGGGATTAATGGACCACATGTTGGCCATGTTTCATTTTCAAGGAGCTTATCCTACAGCAAAGGCCCACATCAGCCAGGTTAACCTTGGCAAACACAGCCACATGACAGTATATCAGGCATGAGCCAGAGAGCCCGATGGGTTTCACTCCGCTACTTGAGTGCCCCGCGCCCATTCCGGTTGCCACTTCGGTTGTGCCAGTGGACAAGGTCACTGCCCGCCAAAAGGTCAATTCCAGTGACCACGGCATGGATCTGCCGTATTTTTACACAACCAGTTCAGGACGAAGGAGAAGCCACTTGCCATGCAACTTCAGCATGAAATACGGTGCCGGCATTCAGGAACAGTTGTGAAAGCCAGCTGTTCAGACTAGTTTTTAAAATGGCCGAAAGCATGTCTGGACGGTGTTTCCTTTGCGACACAGGTGCCCAAATGAGCGTTCTGCCTGCTTCCCCTGCTTTGCCATCGATATCTGGCAAGGAGGAAATGAGCCGTCATGGGAGGCTGCCAATGGTAGCAAGATTCAAACCTTTGGGGAATGACAAATTGTGCTTACACGGGCTGTCTACCTCCAATTTCGTCATGGCGAACACGGTGAGCCCCCTGCAGATTGCACCAAAGGCCTCCTGGTGGACAAACAGAACCGACACCTCGTCGTCTACAAAGATTGGGTCTCTCTCCCCAGCTTCTTTAGTGGATTGTCCACGACGGCATTGGTCAGTGCACTATTGGGGAGTTCCCTGACCACATCATGCCCAGGTTTAGTCACTGCTGTGACCAAAGTCAGGGTGGAACACCAACTACAAATAACAGGTCGCCTGTCCCGCCCTGCGACTTGAACAAGCACATGCTATCACGAAGGCAGAGTTCAGGAATATGGAGCGCTTAGGCCTCGGCCGCTGGTCAAACAGCCAAGCTTCCCCCCTACACGTGGTGCCGAAGAAAGGCAGTGGCTACCGGCTACCAGGTGCGTTGACAGCGCTGTGTCAACTCTCCACTAGCCCAGGCCCGTACCCAGTCTAGGGATGTAAACAGTTAACCGTTAATCATCTAAGATTTTTTTTGACAGGTTACACACATCTATTCTAGTCTATCGGTTAATTTGCATATACACGTTGCATATCCAGGGCTTCACTAGCTAGCAGTCTGAGGTAAAACGATTAGTTAATTCATTCCCAAAGTTCATGTCACTGCAAGCCGGGGAGAAAGTGTACAGCGCACTGGAACCGAGGCCATCACCCAGTTGGTGTGCCGAATGTTTGAGACATTCTGCCAAACAGTGTGGTAGAGGGCGAGGGATTGAAACAGCTCGGTACCTTGAGCCAATTGGGTCAATGGAGTCAAACGTCCGTACTGGCGGCCATCTTGCCACAGTCAGCCGCTCACCCATAACATTGTGTTTGGTAGTGGTACATGTACTTTTTAAATAACCATAACATGATCAATTTTCAACCCATTTTCAAACGGTTTGGTTTGTTATAAACGTCAGAGATGTAGTTATGACACTGCATGCTTATGGATAATTATGTTAGGTTCTAAAAAAATAGAATAATGTTCTAATATAGGTACAACATTATAACCACGTTAATAAAGTTAGTAAGAAACCAAACCGTTTGTAAATCCTTCAAAATTTTAGTGGTAAGATGGCTGCCTGTGATTACGTTCTAGACGCCGTCGTAAGACATCTAGTGTTCTATATATATCTATGCCTGGAACCGCGGAGCCGTCGCATTTACAACAGAAAGAAACCCAATAAACCGGCAATGTGTGCAGTGTCCGGGAAGGTAAATTGGGCTGCTAGGTCAAGCAGGCAATTTACCTCGGGCAGTGTAAACACGCAGACCTTGCCGAGAAAAAGGCGTGCACAAAATGGCATATTTGTCAGTGTAAAAACGCTCAGTGAGAGAGGGCTGTATCTGAGTAGAACGGCTCCAAATAAGCAACAAAATCAGCAAAGTGCCAATTGTGTTCTCTGTGTTGTTCTCCATTGTTGTTCTAAGCAGCGGACACATGGTGATGACGTATAACGGTACAGGGCAATTTTGCCTAGTGTGAGTGCGCCCCCGCGTCTATCAAAATTAACCGAAACTGACATCTCTTATCCAGTCCCACAGGTGGACAGGTGACCCTAACCCTGGACAGGTGATGATTATTGAAAAGGCTTTTTCAGGCTTCAGTCAGAACCTCAAAATATCCCTTTAACAAACTCATTCGCTGATATTGTAATAATTATCATATCGACTGACATTAAAAAATATCTTGTGATATATATTTTTGGCCAAATCCTCCATTCCTAGCTGGACAAACCAATCACCCATCTATGGAAGCTGCTAAACAGTCGTTTGAAATATTATTTATAACTCTATAATGTACAACTGTCAATAGATATACGATACAACAGTTATACGATAGATATACGTTTTTAATGGTCAGCCTGTCACAACCACTCCTCAACTGTACTGTAGTGTATCATGATTAAAAGAGTAAAATTTCCCAAAGTAAACAAGTTAACATCTTTCTTGAATTTATATTAATGTTTTAAGGACTTAGTAGGCTTATGTGTTTTAATACAAAACTGTACACATATGTTCGCAAGACAATACATTTAATACAAACTCAAAAGACTAATGCAGTACATAGTAATGTAATTTCCTTTCTGTGAAGTAGCTTCCTTTCTGAGACTGCGGTTGTCCTCAGACACCAGGTCTAAACCAGACCCTATTGTAAGACTCACCTGCACTACACCCTCTTCCCAGCCTCTGATCACTTCCTGTTTGCCAATCTTGAACCTGAAAGGCTTGTCCCTGTCGCGAGAGGAGTCGAACTTACGTCCATCTGTGAGGGAACCTTAAGTGGGAGACAGGGAAAAGGATTAGAGCAAGAATCTTAGAGCAAAGCAACTGCCAATGTTCACCATCATTCTGCTGGTTTATGGTAAACTGTATGATTTAAAAAGGCAGAGATTAAGCCATGAAGCATTACAATACCCAATACATTTGTTACAAAAATGTTTGACAGGTGTATTCCAGTAGAAAATTCAATCTTACAGAAACATGTAGCATAACTGGGTGAATGTCGTTCCTAAAAATAAATAAACTAAATCCAGTAATGTGCTCTGCTTTTAGGTCGGCCATCTTCCCTGCTGTGTGTATATTGAGAGCACCAATAAGTGGGATTCCAACGATTGCAGAAATAGCCGCTGCAGCTGTCTGCAAGGCTGTCTGCAGGGCTGGTCAGAGCTCTGACAGCTCTAGAGAAAAAGGGGCTCACCAATCATCAGTTCACAGAATGGTATTCGACCAGTATTTACAACAATATCATTAGCCTGCTGCGATCAGCAGGAAAGCCATTCTAAGCATGCATAAATGTTATTTATGGTCTGCACAAGCTATAGCTGTCTGGCATGATGGTATGATGTTCCTAAACTGTAACGAGTATGTGTGAGTGTGTAGGCCTTTTATACAAGTCCAAAGTGGGGTATTTGATGACGTGTGCCAGGCTGGAAAATGGCATGAACAAGTTCCCAAGAAATGCTGCTTTCTTTGCATAAAGCAGCAATCTTTTCTCTTTCAAATCATTTCAAACAAATACACCTTTTACTTAGAAAGTAGGGTCAATCAATCGCTATAAATACGTTTCCCGATTATTGTATTGTTACAACTTTTATTAAAACTTATTAAAATACTTTGATACATGTTAGGGTTCATATCGGTCCTGCTTTTCTGATCTCCTTTAGAATAGATATAACAAGAATGATTGAATCAGATCTGCACCGAAGGAAATCCTTGGATTATTTCAAGTTACATAATGGTAAACCGATGGGCTTGCATTACAGTTGACGGCCGTCCTCTTACTTACCGAAGCCTAATAACAGCTTCAACGTCTTAGGCTACAATTAGATTAATGGTTCGCATCGAGCTTTAATTGATAATACCTTAACCTCCGATCAGACTAAAACCCCATCTACCTAAGCCACCAATCTCCTCAACTAAGGCAGAAGAGCAAAGAGAACCAGACAGGATTTAACCTGGTGTCTGCGGTCCTGTCTTCTGGATGAGCTCCACAGTGAACCTCAGATCGTTGCTTAATCAATTAGATCGCATTTTCCCAAATCCATGAGCCCAAAAGTGTCACACTACTCTGGCTTTAGACCTCCGGAAGGGAATAATTTGTATTTCTTTTTTCTTTCCTACTACAGTCGTTGAGTCACTGTTCTGAATAAATATACAACAGAAAAATACAAAAAAAAATTGAAATTTAAACCCATGAGCATGACGATCCTTATTTGTCTTGGAGAAGGCCTTGGAGAGCAGAATAATTTATCAATACTATTGGTATTATTGATCGTTAGGCCTACAGCCGACTGCTCATGAAACTCACCAACATAATGCACAACACACGTCTGTCCTTTCTTCGGGAAAGTCCTTCCTGTGGAGATAGAGACTTTGAGATCACGGGGATCGAGCACGACGGGTATCTGCAGCAAAAATCAACGAACGTGCAAATTAACCAAGACATGATCGGCATTGGAAGAGCGACTCTACCGTCGCCGGGGGTGATGGTCTCGATCTCGACTCCCATGTTCGGTCTCCGTCAGCCAGGCTGAACTCGTCTCCTACTGTCCAGCAGAGCACTCAGCTGTCTGGGGGACGCCACTTCACGTAGCAATCAGTGTTGCCAGATTGGGCCAGATTTCCGGCCCGATCTGGCAACCCTGGCTGTAGCGCGCTTCAGACAGGGTTGCCATATTGGGCCGGAAATCTGGCCCAATCTGGCAACACTGGCAGCAAAGAGAAAGGAAACGTCTCCCACCGCGTGACCTGCACGTCGACGGGTGTCGTACGTCTCAGACTACCACCAGCTACCACGTGACCTGCAAGTCTACCGTGGAGCGAATTTACCCAGGAACAGTGCATACTTCCGCAATCAGCTGTTTAAGCGGGCTGTGGACGGGTCCTTGGATTCATAGAACCCAGAAGTAGATATCTCCGTTCACTCCAATACAAGTGGGGAACAGGAATTGCTCTCCGCAAAAAATGACTGATTATCAATCAAAGACTCATAATTATCTTTATGCGATGTACTTAAAAAATGTAAGTTTTCTCTTTTCAAAACGCCACCTCAAGCGATTTATAAGCCGTTTTATGTTATTATTTTTTGCTGGAGAAGGAGGGGTGGGCAGCTGAAAGGAGTCGTAGTGAAACAAATGTTGTTTCGGCCCGGCATTCGAGAGGGCCTAGTGCACGGCTCCGTTAACTTCTTGTGTCTGAGGTTTTTCCTTTTACTTAACATGAATGACGTTGATGGTGTTAAGGCACTGTGGTGACTTTTTATCACTAAAAGTGTTTTAGTGATAAAGGGATTTTTAGACTGGTTCGAGGCGGGCGATGACCAGTGATTGGACTGGAACCTGAGCTGCTTCCCTTGTGAGATGCGACCGAGGTGGCAGCTCTCATTGAAGCTCAACTACAAACATCTGGGCAGTTTCATGGATACCGTTGGTTGTAGGCCTACCAAAAATGTTGGATAAATGGCATTATTACCGACAGGGAAACACAGAAACGTAACACAGAAAACGATGCGATAATTATGAAATGCGGTTATAGTTTGAATAGGCTACGGTATTAGACTGGGTTGCTCCAGCCCGTTCTGCCGGCGATTTGTATTCGCACAGCGGCTGAGGGTATCCCATCATAGTCGCTAACGAAAGCGGCGCTTAGTTGATTAAGCCCGGTTAGAACTAATGCCAACTGCCACTTGAGGCTAAAGCCTTTCCATCAATGCAGTTCAGCCGCGCCTTGCTCAGGTTAGTTCAAGCCAGTCTTACGTTATCGTGGATTACGCGATTAAGGGAACACCATAACCATTAATAAATACAAGGAGGCTATCTGGCAAAAAAAATAGCAGATCTGTTCAATACATAAGTAGCATTAAGCTTAACATATTTTAATTTAATATTGACTGTGGAATTTTTAAATGGGAATAGTCTCCAGTTAACGTGTTGGACTTGCACCCGGTCGTCCGGGGTTCAATCCCCACGCAATTAGTAATTTAGGAAGGATTACTGGAGAAATCAAAGAACTTTTCATGCCATTTATTTTCCATTTCTTTGAATATTATAAATTGACTGAGTATTTTTCTCAACAGAAGTGTTCTTGGTTGCCTGCCGCGAAACTCACCTGGATGGAATTTATAGGCTGCAATTTCCCATGCAGCAGTGTCTTTGTCATTGTGAGAAAGGCAGCAGCCAGGCCCCGGTACCGATCCCCCCAACCGCTTATTCGTTCCGGACGCTGTACGGTCCAGGGCACTGGTCTGCTCTCATTCCTCCAGGTTCACCTGCCACCCGGGGATCACCCCCACGTTGGACTTCATCTGCCTGCGATTCTGGTAGTCTATTATGGACGCAGACGTCCGTTCTTTTATTGCGGCGTGCACGACCTGCGCCCAGAATAAGACCTCAACCCGTCCCCGTTCCGGTCTGCTACGAGCCCTAGCCGTCCTTGGTCACACACAACCCTGGACTTCGTTACCGGTCTGCCCACGTCCGAGGGCAACACCCCCATCCTCGAGATCTACCGTTTTTTCAAGGTCGCGCACTTCGCTGCTCTCCCCAAGCTTCCCTCATCAAGAGAGACAGCAGACCTCCTGCTTCAACACGTGTTCCGCCTGCATGGCATCCCAGCGGACATCGTATCCTGGGTCGAGTATGCCGACAACACGCTAGTCAACGCATCCTCTGGCTTACCCCCTTTCATGGCCTCGCTGGGAAACCAACCACCCCTGTTCCCCGATTTGGAGGACGAGATCGGTCGAGCCGTTGGTCCAGGCCCACCTGGGCAGGTGCCAGCGCACTTGGAAGTGCACACGTGCTGCGCTTCTCCTGCCCCCCAGTACGCTCCCGGACAA
Source organism: Merlangius merlangus (assembly GCA_900323355.1). Taxonomy (NCBI): domain Eukaryota; kingdom Metazoa; phylum Chordata; class Actinopteri; order Gadiformes; family Gadidae; genus Merlangius; species Merlangius merlangus. Next base: position 13,440 of record OOFH01104984.1, read on the forward strand.
ATGGTTTGGCTTCGGGCAAAGGACCTTCCCTTCCCTACCAGTTTTGGGAGTTCCCCCAAAACTCTCCCCCCGTTTCATTGGACCCTTTGAGATAAGAGACTATTATTAACCCCTGTGTTGTTCGTCTCAGTCTTCCCATCCCTCCGTGTACATCCGACCTTCCACATCTCCCAGGTCAAGCCCGTCTCCACCAGCCCGCTGTCTCCCCCCGCTCAACCCTCACCTCCACCCAGGGTCAACGTCAACCACCCGGCGTGGACAGTCCTTCGCCTTCTGGATGTACGGCGCCGCGGCTGGGGTCACCAATACCTCGTCGACTGTGAGGGGTACAGTCCTGAGGAGCGCTCCTGGGTTCCCCGGAGTCGTATTCTGGATGCCTCGCTCATCCGGGACTTCCATCAGGATCACCCGTCCGTTGATTGGGCGTCAGCCGAGAGGCGTCCGTAGAGGGGCGGGTACTGTTATGCTGGGTCCTACTACACGGTCCAAAACCCCCATCTAGGGGCCACTTGACACTACTGGTCCTCATTCTCCCGACACACCTGTCTGCAATCTGCAATCTCCATTCCCTACTTCAGCCGGGGATCTCCAATCAGCCGGCGCCAGTTCGTCGTTTACAACTTTCCAGTTCATATCGGTCCTACCAGCATTTACCAAGATCAGTTCATTTTCCCTGTTCTCCGTCCGTCTCTCTGCCTACCTGTCGCCGAACCCCTGCCTGTCTGACTGCCCGCCTGTTGCCAAGTCCTTGCCTGTCCGACTTCCCAACCCATTCTCATGGAATACGTGACACTGTCACGTCACGTCATTTAATCTATTCATTCGTGATCTGGGACACGTAATTTCAATTTCTTCATGCCAAAAGCACAAATTTCAAACTCATTCTAAAAAGAAGAGATGAAGCAGCTACCTTTTTTCTGTCGTGGTTTGCCTACAGAGCATATCCGTGAATTGTCACAATTTCTCAGAATCAAAGGTGATAGTAGAAACGGGTGGCCAAAAGCTGTCATATTTTTAGAAATTTGTGCTTTTGGCACGAAAAAATTAAAACTATGTGTCCCAGATCACGAATGAATAGATTAAATGACGTGACAGTGTCACATATTTCCGTGAGACTGGGTTGGACTGCCTGCCTGTCGCCGAACCCTCGCCTGCCTGACTGCCTGTCGCCGAGTCCTTGCCTGCCTCACTGACTCCCTGTTACCGAACGCTCGCCTGCCTGACTGCTTGCCTAGCCCCAGCCTGTCGTCCACTCCTTGTCCCAATAAATCGCAAATATGCGCTGTTTGTACTTCATATATGTACATTTATGGAAAAATTGTGAGGACTAGGCTTGGCGGAACCTTCTGATGGTACACTTGTTGCCGACAGATGGGACTTCTCTGAAACATATGGAAGAAATTAATGATTATATTCTATGGTAAACCATGATTTTTTTAGGCCTAAATATCTTATGGTAGAAAACATCTGAAACACCTCTGGATTCTGATCCAAGGCTTGACACGGTGCCAGGGAGTCTGGGGTCTAACAATTATGACAGAAAACAACAAAATAACTTAAATATAGTGCAAAACATAGTGCAAACACCATACATATGAATTGAATGAATTTTTTGTCTGCTTCCTTTCGGAGACTCTCGCAGACGTCTTCTGTACATTTTCTTTTGAGTTCATCAAGGCATTCTTCCGCTCTCCTTCTCTTAAGCTTTTGCTCATCCTTTTCATTCGTTTTTCTTTCCTCGTCCAGGTAAGCCCTGTATCTTGCGCGTGCAGTTGCACAGTAGTTGAGCAACTCTTTTGTAAGAGGCACTCTGGTCACTGTGCCTTACACTTTCACATGGTCACAGACAAGTCTCTGTGCAATGATGGTGTCCTCCGAGATGTTACATGTCTCCACCTCTTTATTGATGGAGAACCTCCGCTCAACTTCTGCTTGGCCATGGGACAGGAGCAACAACTTTTTACAAAAACTCCAGAGCTCAGGGTAACCCGCGCTGATGTGTTGGTGTAAAAATCAACTCTGGAGCCTTGGTCTTGTGGACTGAAGGAAATAAAGTTGACATCTTTGGCCTCTTTGAAAAGGAAGGACTTAAACTGCTGTGAAATCACATCACCTGCAATTAGATGCAAACAAAATGTATGTAAATATTCATACAATATCGATAGCAAAATAACATTAATCAGTCAGTAAACAATTGTGGTTTAGCAGGTGTTCCCCAAATTGCAAATGTAATTCTTAAGCTATCAGTGCTACCCAACAACTACAAAAACCTAGTGTGCCCCCTGCCTCTCAAATTGTGACTTAACTGTTCCATGATGCTAGTAATGTAACATGTGTAGTGTATGCCATAATTTGAATTACATGTCAGCAATCAGTTTCTAGCCAATTAATTTACACCAACATGAATATGTGAACAGTGATATTCCTGTCAAAGTAAGGGAGGTAGTGTATTTAAGGTAATGCACATTTTTCTAAAGAATGTTAAAATCTGTGTGCAGACAAATATCCATGTTCCAGATCGAATAATGGCAGAAAAACAATACCAATAACAGTCTACTCCACTCTATTCTTATTCCTATAGTTTAACAGCAGATACTCCGCCTGTCAACTGATGATCCTGAACAAACTTCTGGATGAGGCACCTAATTTTCTTGAGGCACTCCTCTGGCTCTGAGCACATAGTGTTTGGGTCCAAACATCATATTGTGTAGAATGGAGTACTTCAGAGGGCACTCATCCAGGGCCTTCTTGCAGATGTTGGAGAGGGCAATCTGACAGTCTTTTTTAAACTGCAAGACGCCAAGCTCGCTTACAGTGCCTTTAGCCCCTGACAGTCCCTGACAAAAATAAGTGCTTGTCAAATATCCAGAATTTCATCAGCAGCAGTTAACATTAACTCAGCTGCATGCAACAAACTCTAGCTAAAACATACAGTCAGTTTTTAGACAAATCTTTGACCTGACATTGCCTTGACATTCTTCAACATGTCATTGTTGTATTGCTGTAATGACATAAAGGCACAAATTTAGTAAATGTCTTACCTTGATGGCAGCTGTTGCACCCATACCGATGTCAACCTCCTTTGGACTGAGCCAAACCTTCTGGTCTGTCACATCAAGCCTCACAAGTATGGAGTAACGGCCAGGGCATCCCGCTTGATGAATCGTCTGAGGAGACTCTGAAATAAGAATCAAACCAAATTTAGTGGGTTTGTGTGTGAGAATGGTTTTGTGTGTGTGTGTGTGTGTGTGTGTGTGTGTGTGTGTGTGTGTTACAGCGTGCAGGCAAGTAGTACAACTGAGCAAATTAAATTGATAGGAAATATAAATATTGTCGAAGAAATGGGACTTCTTTAAAAGAGGTCAGAGTATATGCAGTGTATGTGTACACGTTTGTGTATAAAGTGAATAAGTGTAAGGAAGGGGTAAGGTAATATTTGAAATTTGATTTTGTATTGGCTTTTATGAAAATGTATGTGTATAATTCATTAAAAAGGAAAAACATATTGAGAAGATGCCTTCATATGAACAAACTTTGCTTTAAAAGGCTACAAAAGCCTCAGATTAAAACAAAAGGATATTGTATAATTACCCTGATCAAATTCTCCAGGTCTTTCCAGAGAAAGGGCATCATTGGAGAATCTGTCAGAAACAGTTGGAAGACTCTTGAAATGGCCATGAAAAAAATGGAACTTGGCCAGCAGGATGGGTCCATTCAGGCCTCAGCAATGTTGTCATATGACGATGATACTGGATAAGGAAGCTTCTTAGTTTTAATGAGGTCCACATACTTCACAATGGAAGGCCATACTTCCACCGATGTCCACAGAAAGGTAAAGGGAAGGTTGAGGATTTTGTTACAGAGCTGAAGTCCTCTCTTCTTGCTGGTGCACAGTTGAAGGGGAGTGCAGTGAATAGAATAGAATAGAAAGCCTTTTATTGTCATTGCACGAGTCAAGTACAACAAAAGAAATTGTAAGCTTTCCCAATTGGTGCATTCGAGGAAATAAATAAATAAATAAATATATAAATAGAACAAGAACAACAGTATACCAAATAGAAATGTAAATAATGTAAAATAAATAATAATAAAGTAAAATAAAGTAAAGTACAATACAGCAGTGG
>OOFH01104986.1:0-13532 GCA_900323355.1 Merlangius merlangus
AAAATCCCCTATTTTACCTTTCCACTAAAATGACCTGGAAATAATCCCTCGCGGGCCGGGTGTGCGTGCGTGCGTGCGTGCGTGGCGTGCGTGCGTGCATGTGACATCAACCTCGTAGAGCTCCAAAAACATGACCTCAACACAGAGACAAACGCTCTTCAAATTAGCCTACACATTTTTGTAGGAGTGAATTTGCTCCAAATTCGATTTGTTTGCTGACAGCCTACTGCTGTGGAATTGCGGACAGGTGTCATCGAGGTGCTTATCACACCAGTGTGATAAGCAACGCCTTTAAGGTCGGAACGGTGCGGTTCATCTCGTCAGTTCAAGTATTGTTAATGATGGAATAAAGGAATGTCTTGTAACCTCCCTGCTTCTGAAATGAGCGAACATCTCCGGCCAGCGCTCGTCCGCCCAGTGGACGAGCACTTTCCACTGTGCAGATTAAATCGTGCAGCATTCCACTGTGTGATTATCCCTGGTACGGATGCCCTCTCACATTGTTGAAATCACATGCAGGATGCTTTAATCTTTCTATGTGTTTTTTAGTTAATTATCGGGCTATAATATGACCACGTTGGCAATGTTATCGCGGACAAAAGGGGACATCTCGTAGTGGATGGTGGAAACCAGGACACTTTAGCGTCCCGACAGGCTTTTGCTGGGACTCGGGACATGCAACTCAAAATCGGGACTGTCCCAATCACCAATTGAGAATGTCAGTGTAGGACACTACAGCGCATGCAACTAAGAAACAATCATATTAAAGGTTGGGTATGGGATTTGCGAAACACCAGCAGATTTTGAAAATACACAACTCAAATGGTCCTACCCCCTCTCCTTCAACGCTGACTCTGACTTCACCCATTCCAAGTACATGGACGCGCAATCATGCACGACTGCGAACACAGATGCGTGAGAGCGAGCCATTAGCTAGTTAGCTAGCTCCAGTAGCTACCACAGGATAACAACAAACAGAATCTTGCTCTGGGTTACGAGCTTTGAGTACGTGCACGAAGGGATCACGCGCAGGGGGAGGGGGAGTGCAGTACAACCGTTTGATTGACGTACTTACTGTCCAATGCCACTCGGTGGTTCTGGAAATCATTGGATGGAGTTTTTCGAGCTCTGCCCATTCCACAGATGATTGACTTGTTTATTTTTCATGTCAGTACTTCTAACTCAGTGGCTGTAAGCGGGTTATGATAAGGATTTCAAGTAATTTTGCAAAAATGGCCAAAAAAGCGAATTCCATACCCAACCTTTAATTTTAAACAGCATTTTACAGTAGTACAGTAGCCTATAATAGGAAATGCTCAAAGGTAAATCAACGTAATTTAACACTGACTGTAGCTTTTTATGGGTAAAGAAGCAACGGTGAAGGACCATACTAAACACCCTATCCATTGTATGGGTCAGTAAAGTGCTAATCAAATCAATCAAATGTATTTATTAAGCACCTTTGATAAAAAGGTAATTGGTTGCGGGGAGATTTTATGTTTTATGTAGGCCTATGTTTTTGTCATGCCTGTCTACGCTTCAAACTCGTGCATAGTGCAGAAAATATGCAACAGCGCCCCCTGGGGTCACACCTTTCGGTGGGTCGCGGAATTCAGTGTAACACCGGCTTTGTACGCGTTTTGAGCTCATTATTAGATAAATCAGTCCCAAATGTAACAAAGAAGTCGACTAAAGTCCCTACTAGAGTTGAATTGTACTAAAACAATTATCCCTCTCGCCCTCATGGGCTATGACTCAATATAGCCCATTCGGGCTCGAGGGATAATTAACTAGCTACTACTGTTCTTCCACGACTTGGCATGTAGCTATGCCCAAGGAGACAAATGGGAACGCTAAGCGCCACGGGAGAGCTGTACGATGCACCTCGAATCTCTCATCGAGGGTTAGAGATGGTCATGTTTAGTTAGTTTGGAAATGTTTACATATTAGGTTAGAGATCGATTTGAGTCGAGGGACAAAGTAAACAACTATGTACTGAAATTCGCCGTTTCTAACCTTATAATCAATCCACAAGGCTCCAAAACCTAAGCACTCTGGTGTGTCCGCTAGTGTCTAACGTAATGTTAGTGCACCAGGTTCCGATTCGCGGTGAAAGCAGCATAGATAGAAGACTGAAATAAAAACTAGAGATTTGAAAGCAGACAAGCGATCTACGATATAAAGTTTACCATGATGGTAAGCTATACAACTCGTAGTTCAGTAATTAACTATTGTTACGCCTGAATAACATTTATCCCACAGTCCTGGTAAAAGGCTTTTTAATACGCATGGCTTTGCAGGACAAGCACTAGGACATGCTCTGAAACGATTTGGTACAGGTTCCCATGTACATACATTCAGCATAGGCACACAAATAAATGAAACGGTAGAATAATTACACTTACCGGACTTACATTCTTGTTCAAGCTACCATGTAAACGGCGTGCATTACAAAAGCAAAGCTAGCCACATAGCAAAAAGACAATAACAAAAGCGTGGGCTGAAAAGAGGGCTGGAGCATTCTCTCTTGCTGCTTAAAACCAATCAGAACAGCTGCATTCTTGCCCATGACCAACGTGAGTGCGATAACGACTGACTGCGTTTAAAGATTTAAGATAGTTACATTTTTCTTACGTTAAAGACATTAAGATCGCATATGAATGTATTTCTGCATTTACAAGTGAGGCAACCTGGGTAATTTCTTTCAATAAGAAAATATTTGATTCTGATGTTCAGAAGATCAGGAACCGAAGCCTTGTCTTCATAAAAGTAAACAATAAATTAACAAACAACAAATAAACAATAACTTGTTTTATAAATTGTTTATTTATTGCCGATAATATAACAATTATTTACAGTCCAAGTGGCTTTTAGGAAATAAAAAAGAATTGTATATTTCAGAGACAAGACGGGAAACCCACTATGTGCTCTTCAGGCGCAATGTCATGAATGTCGAGGGGAATCACTCCAAAACACAAGAAAAAGGCATTCACATCTGAATATATAATATGTCATGCATAATATAAATATAATATATTGGGGCAGTTGTGTGGGACGGTGCTAGACTTCAGGCAGTTGGCGGTCTTGGAGAGTCTAATGGAACAGATGGAAGCATGCCTATGCATGCTATGTTTTACGTTTTTTGGTCATTTCTTTTTTTATAAAATAATAAATAAAAACTATTTTGCCAACAGTGTTGTATCCTTCAACCTGCATCCAACACACAATTCTGATGTTTAAATACTTGTCATAGTCATTGTCTTTGTTAGTCTTTAAATCATTATTAACTCAAAATATAGGATGGAATACACTGGTAGTTTGAAGTGGGCAAACAATCACCTTTCTAAAAAATATTGCATATATGTATAGTTTTAGGCCCATGTTGTCTACCCCTAGAATATGGACAGGATCACACTGTGCTGCTCATATTGTTTGAGACTGAGCTGCATAATAAACAGGCAGAGAATTCAAGGTCTACAAAATGTGTAGTTACCTTGAAAGAAAAATACCTGATCCACCAAGATAGGAAGGTTTGCTTTGACTCATCCTGTGATTTTTTAACAAATATATTGTTCTAGGAAAATATCAGTAACATTATGTAAACCAATGTGATGAAGGGTTGCGTATTCATCACAGGAAGGCAAATTATTTTGGGATACGTGCATGTAACCGCACAGTTACAAAAAAAGGAATGAAAGTCATAGTAATTTAACTAGACCGATCGGTTGCAGGAAGCTCCTCCACCACGCTTTACACAGCGTTTACCTCTGTGTGTGTTCAAATGAGTAGCCTGGTAATTGTCATATTGGTACTCCTACCAATCCACAAGTTTCTTCACACAAACACCTCACACCTAGAGACGGTTTCTACCGACGCCTGGCGCAGGAGCAGGCTCGCTGGGCCAGGCAGGACGGAGGCCGGGTCGCTCTGTGTGGTGTCATCGAGGGGCTGCACTGGGCCAGGCGGGGCAGAGGAGGGAAGGGTCTGTGTGAGCTCATCTGGGTGTGCAACGGGGGTCTCGGGTGGGCTGAGCAGAGAATCGTAGTCGAAGCCCCGGAACGGCTGCAGGGACAAGGTGAGCCCTCGCCGAGCCTTGGCCGAGCGGTCCGGTCTCTCTCTCAGCTCTAGGATCACCTGGAGAGCAGAGAATAGAGAAATATACTGCTGAACAGCCCAAGCCTGGCACTGCCTGCCTACCTACTTCCACTCAATTTTCATTTCACTTCAGTACTAGATCTGGGTCTGCTTCATGTGCATGGGTTCCTTGGAAGCCAGATTTTTGGCGGTGCAATCAGCGAACAGAGGGAGTGGCTGAGAACGATGACGTCGAGGTCGCGCGCCAGTTTCAGTTGTAGTCAGAGGAAGACCAGGAAGACAACGGAGAAGGATACGAGAGAAGCTATTCGGTCTGTTGTGCGATCGCTGCCGAATATCGATCAATTAAAGCCGGAGCAGGAACAAGCTTTGCCGAGTCTCGTTGGTGAGTCTTGTTGGTGACCCCTGATTAATCTCTGAATAACCCCTGATTAATCTCTGAATAACTCTTGAATCACACCTGAATAAATCCCTTCTCCAGCTGCTTAATAATCACATATATTATACTATTAATACTACATGTATTATCATACTACTACTACTCCTACATTAAATACTTCCAATACCTCAAAACAATGGCCAGTATATAGGCCCAAATTCGATGTCTAAACATACAGTAATAATTTCCCATCTAATCTAATCTAATCCGTATCTGAGCAGGTCCAGTACATCAACGGGCTGGCGCTGGAGCAGGACCTCGTCGGACGTGGTCCCATGGAAGAAGGTCTGCCGCCTGAACCGCTCCAGCGTTCTGAGACGTCTCGCTGGCGTCTTACACAGCAGCTGTGGAAAAGAGGACTGCGTCAAACTACCCACTCCAGACTGTTACGCTACCAAATACTGAGGTTACAGGCTGCAGTTATAGCCATCACGCTGTGCTATATATGTTTATTTCTAATATATATATTTATTCAAATTTATATTTATTTTTTCATTCAATGCCTTTATAGAAATTGCAGAACAGCCGGATACATTTTTGTACATAATTTTCGATCCGAACCTTTTCTATTTGAACATTTTGTTTATTTTTTCAAGGGAAAATTTCAAAGATACTAAGTGTTTTTTTGGAGAGAAATGCTGAAAAAATGCATCATGATCATCAAAAATAATAATTTGAATAATCGTAATTTCATTATTGACTAATAGTCGGGATTATCATTTTTCCATAACCTAGCGGAACGTGGCAGGTCCCCGTAAAGGTTGTGTTACCTCTGTGATAAGTATGACTAGAGGGGGGCTCAGGTCAAGGGGCATCTCGTAGGGGAAACAGCGCACCTTCCGCAGCATCAGGCAGTGGTCCACCTCTGGAGCCACGGGGAACTGAGGGGAGAGGGGGGGGAGCATGTGTTTGTTTAGCATGATTGTAGCTTCTACATGTCAGGACTCAAATAAAACCTTTCCCACGGTTCGGACGCAAATGATGTGCCTTACCCTCCCAGTAACCAATGAGAAGAGGAGGATGCCCAGGGACCACCAATCAGCGGCGTGGTTGTAGGGTCCACCACTCAGAACCTCAGGAGCTGACAGAGACAATACTTTCATGTAGCAAACCATGTAGACTCGTCTCCTCAACAAAAAACGTTCACTTTACTACTGTCGCTACATGAGAACATTTATGAGTATAAATCTTTATCATTAATTAGGTTAAGCTATTTAAGTTTGCAATACGAAACTTAGTGTTTCTCACCCATGTACTGGATGGTTCCACAGATGGTGAAGGCCCGTCCACCCCGCTCCAGCCGACGGGACAAACCAAAATCTGCTAAACGGAGGTGGCCTGTACAAGATCAGATATAGAAGATATATACCGGTAACTTATTTTGTGAAAAGGGAACATAGAATTGAATACGCTATACTAGCATCTATAACGTGAACTGACACGTTTTACTTAATATCAATAGATATAATATTATATGTTTCAAATGGTCTGTGTTCGTACCGCATCATTATCTGTGAGTTCTTGATATGTTAGTACAGGGATATATAGAAAGTGGTGCACATATAATAAGGAGAAGTGTAGGCCTCTTTTTTGTAAAGCAATGTCAATTAAGTGATGCCAGGCATATAATGTCAGGACTGTGTTCTCGAATGTTCTTTTTTTGTCCCCAAGTTTATATTATAGCGTGTAATAGCGAACTGGTGGACATTAAGAAACAAACATATGTAATAAATAACGCTTTCTGGTGGACGAACAAACAAATGTAATGCTTTTACCATTTTCTGTAAGCAGGATGTTCTCCATCTGAATTTAAAAAAACAATAATAATCAGGATTATTTAAATAGTTTGGTTTTCATGAAACAAAAAATGTACATAAATGTACAACTAGATTAAAATTATTAATCCAATACCCTTAGGTAGAATTGATTAATAGAAGGGTATATATATATATCTGATTATGATATAATAATTTATTTCAACACTTGCCTTCACATCTCTGTGAATGACTCCGAAATCATGAAGAAATCCTGAGAAAACAAGAATTTGTTCAAACACAGAAAATACAACCGTTCATATACCGTACAAATTAAATTTCACTTTTATTAGTTTTTATTTTCTTCTCATCATTTCTGTATTTCTGTAAAGGATGAAGTGAGCATCACACTTAATGGTTATTTAAAAAAGAAAATGTAAACAACACAGACTACATTGCATATGTTGCAAATGTTTCTGAGAAGAAAATAAATCTTTGAACCCCAATGTTGGCAGGCACCTCTGAGCAAGATGCCTGACTCCAATCTGATTTATCTATGACATGCATCTAAAAATGTCTTCGCTGTGGGTCACTTTGGATACAAGCCACCGCTAAATGAAAGCATACCCCTTTGTTAAATAATAACAACGCAGTTCTATCGTATTCTATTCTATCCTGCAGTCTACTCACCCAGAGCACTTCCCAGCTCAGCGGCATACACCCTCACGGTGTCCTCTGAGAACCGACCAATCATCACCCAGTATGTGTACAGGTCCCCTGTGCTGCAGTAGTCACACACTGAGGGAGCAGACACAGACTTAATAATAATACATTTATTTTAAAAGCAACTTTCAAGGTACCCAAGAACAATGTACAAATAAAGTGCACACAGTCAATAAAAGCACATACATGTCAATAGCAGAAACACACATGATCAGATAACACTGACAATACGGACATAGTATATATTGGGGTCACTTAAGGGGTCACGCAGCGGGTTGAGATGCACTCAGGGAGGCTAGAGAGGTGAGGGAGGTGAGGAGGAGGAGGCAGTGAGGATAGCTTTACGTATTCAACAATCATTGGGGAAACGTCTTCCGCTAGATGTAAAAACACAAAGCAGGGCTCTGGGTGAGAAGGTGGTGGTGAGGGGGGTGGTGGTGGTCAGGTGGGGTCCTCCGAGACTGTAGGTGAGGTAAAGGCCGGTATAAATAGAGTTCACTTGGGAGGAGAGCGGAGCCGAGGAGAGGAGAGGAAAGGAGCTCCGGCACACTTTTGTGATTGCATCAAATAGCATATCTTCCACAATTGGGACGTTGGTGGACTGGGATGCAAACTGGGTTACACATTCTCAGCCAGTGGTTTCATGGGAGAAAGCAAGGGGGGAGGCAGCATTTGCAAACCCACCACTATGTATACCTGGTATCTGAAGGAACAGCAAACCAATCACTATGCATACCTAGTATCTGAAGGAGCAGCAAAGTCACCACTATGTATACGCTATACTTTATGAAGCAGTATGAAGGCCACAGATATAACTATGTACTGACTAGAGTGAAAGCTACACACTGGGACAATGCCAAGAGTACATACTGACCAGGGCTCTGACTACATACTGACCAGGGCTCTGACTACATACTGACCAGGGCTCTGACTACATACTGACCAGGGCTCTGACTACATACTGACCAGGGCTCCGACTACATACTGACCAGGGCTCCGACTACATACTGACCAGGCCTCTGACTACATACTGACCAGTGCCGGGTTCCAATATCCATACTATCCGTACTTACTAGCCTGTTTGAGTACGTAGGGCGTTCCGATTCAGATCGGGCGAAAATAAGTGTACTGAAAAGGACCCGGATGGTGTACTCAAAACAATCAAATCGCGAAGTGCGTGGCGATGTACACTTTTCGTACTCAACGGCAGCCATTTTAGCTACGTAGCGGAAGAGGGAGGAGCCAGGCTGAGCCAAAGTTGGCACATTTTCCACATGGCCTGCATTAATTGAGTCATTTTGTAGTTCTTATAGTTTTTATAGCTTTTTATAGCTGCTAGGCGTAAAGAGTTCACCGTTTAAAGCGGGATGTTTATTGCGGGGGAGGAGCCTTGGCGGCAGTCGTGGTTGTAATTTCCAGTTAGTGCACCACGGAGTATTCGATTTGGAACAGCACTGTCATCTGACAATTAGCGCACTTAGTGAGTGCGGATAGTGTACTTTGTTTAAGTGTACTCATGGAAGTATGGATATCGGAACACGGCACAGGGCTCTGACTACATACTGACCAGGGCCCTGAATACAAACTGGCCAGGGCAATGACTAAGTACTGGCCAGGGTTATGGCTGCATACTTTCAAGGCTTAGACTAGTAAATAGTTAGTATTAACCCTAATACCGATTAGGGTTAGCACTATATACTGGCCAGGGTGATGACGAAATACTGACTGGGGCTATAATTACTTATTGGCCAGGACTACGACTCAGTACTGGACAGGGCTATGACTACATACTGGCCAGGGTCACGACTACATTCTGGACAGGGCTATGACTACATACTGGTCAGGTCTCTGACTACATATTTGCCAGAGCCAAGTTGATATACCAATGTGGGTTACGACTACATAGTGGTCAGGTCCCTGACTACATATTGGCCAGGGTCAAGCCTACATATTTGCCAGAGCTAAGATAAATATACCAAGTAGGGTTACGTCTACATACTGGCCAGGGCTGTACTACTTACTGGCCAGGGCCACAGCTACAAACTGGCATACATGCTAGTGGTGGGGAGGTGAGGGAGGGGGAAGTGAGGGAGCAGGGCGATTGGGCAGGGCTGGGTCACTTCTATCCATGTGACTCACTAATGTAGAGGTGGCGCTGGGTCTGCCAGCAGTCCTGGAGGTCAAGGACGAATGGGTGATGGACCTGACGCTGGGGGCAAAAGGTGAAAGGTCAACCTGAAACACATCTCCATTGCGACCAGTGGTTAAGGGAGCGCCTGGGCTAGGCTTGGCCTTCTGTCTGAAACAAGGGTTTGGAGGTAGCCTTTGGCCAAGACGCTTGAGCCTAGTAAGCCAGATGGCACCTGATGGACATTGTAGCCAGTGCTACCGGGGGCAACTGGTGCAGCATCCATGTGACAGGGTCAACAGAGGTCTCTGAATGGTCAGCTCTGCTGGATGTGAACTATACATGTTACTTTGTTCGCACATAGTACTGTAGAATGGAGAATAGAATGTCGATGATGCCGCCGCTGGTGAGGTCATGATCTCCCTGGCCCTCCTGTGGTACATCTCAGTGTCATACCTGAACTATGACTTCCTCTTTAGATTGTTCCAGAACACCATGCCTCAAGATCTCCGACTTGGGTATAACCTTTAAGAAAGAAGACAAAAACATTTGGTATGGCCTCCCTGGGTTAAAAAGAGCGCAAAACATTTATTCAAATATTATGATATAACTTCAGTTTCAGAAAGAATGGCTAATCTGTCACCTTGACAGCGTATGTTTTCTGTTTGACCTTGTCTTTGACCTTCAGGATGGGTCCGAAAGATCCTTTGGCAATGTAGCCGAGCACCTGTAGCGTGTCACAGGAGAGTATTCATATATAAAGAGGTAGAAGTACTGACAAAATGCAAGGAGATAAACTATTAACGGTAGTAATAGTAATGGTAGTTTTTTTCATCGCTAACACTGCAGAGAGGCATTGCTGTTTAGGACTTTCTGATCTTGCGGAGGTAGCCAATCAGGTGAGGAAGAAGAGAGGAGATTAGGAGAAGAGGAAGGAGGTAGAGGAGGATGGGGAGGAAGAGGAGAGAAAGAGGTCGAGGTAATGAAGAGAGGAGGTGGGGTGGAAGAGGAGGAGGTGAGGAGGAAGAGAGGAAGTAGGTGCCATAGTAGCGTTTCACAGGAGAGTAGAGACAAGCCGTGGTATTAATATATAAAGAGGTAGAATAAGTACAAAGTAAAGCAGTGGAGAATATTGAGAAATATATAGGGAAGATGCAAGGAGATAAAGTATTAATGGTTGTAGTAGGAACGTCTTTTCCATTTGCCAACACTGCAGAGAAGCATCGCTGTTTAGGACTTTCTGATCTTGTGGAGGAGGCAGAGAGGAAGGAGAGGAAGGAGATAGAGGAAGATGAAGCTGAGGAGGAAGAGAGGAGGGGATGAGGAATAGAGGAGGTGGGGAGAAGAGGAAGTAGGTAGAGAAGAATGAGAGGAGATGGGGATGAAGAGGTGGAGCTGAGGAAGAGGAGAGAAAGAGGGGAGGTGGGAGGAAGAGGAGAAATCGAGGAAGAGAAAAGGCAGGGAGGAAGAGGAGGAGTTGGAATGGAGGAAGAGGAGGAGGAATGGAGGTAGAGAAGAGGCAGGGTGGGGAGAAAGAGGAGGTGGGGAAGGAGAGAGAAAGAATAACGGAGGTGAGGATTAAGACAAGGAAGAGGTGAGGATTAATAGAGGAAGTTGGTGTAAGAGGAAAGGCAGTCAGGGGAAGGAGGTGAGCTTACTTTCCGATCTAACAGAGGTGGATATAGGAATCACCCAGAGCTTCAGCACACCTCGGCCTTGAGGCCTACCTGGAAGTCCTGGGGTCCAGGGCCGCTCCTGTGCGGGTACTCGGGCAGGAACATGGAGATGAAGTTGGGCAGGCTCCACTCGGCCCTCAGCCTGTGGGGTCCCACCCCTGCCAGGCGCAGCACGTGGTCGGGGATGTCAGGGGCCTTGGCCTGGAGCATCCTCCGAGGGCCCAGACGCAGGGCCGTCGGGGTCAGGTGGCATAACCCCCCCGGCAGAGACAGGCCCACCCCAGAGAGGAAGCCACGCCACCCGGAGGAGCTCTGCTGGTCCTGACTGGGCCTCTGAAGGGGCCCAGGAGAGAATGGCAGCGTTTCATTGGCCATTCAACATGCCCTTGGTGACTTCCCCTCGGGCACTGGCCCTCGGGGGAACCCCTGCCGCCATCATAAGCGACATTGGTCTGAAATACTGAATTGAACAGGGTGAGATCGACCATCTGAGGCCTGAGAGAGCGAGTCCACAACGGTGGACACTTCAGAGGTGTTCATCACCCACAATGCCTTGCATTTATGCGTTTGTTGCGAAACAATACATCTATGCTTAGGTGGCAGTAATGCCACCTAAATCTTTGACTTTGAGATGTATAACCCTGTATATCATAATCCATTGTTTGGCGAATAATTCAAGTTTGACCCCAGTCTCCTGTCAAATTTCACACATATATATAAGTTATGTTTTTTATGCTGAGATGAGATAGGGGGATGGGGAGGCATATTTTTTTCTTCCAGTAGAACATTCTCCTTGCCCCACATACCTACGTAGGCCTATATAGTAGTCACTAGTCACCCTGTGAACTTCCCTAGGGCGCCATATACGATTCGCTGCTCTCTGGCGCAAGATGTGTGCACTCAAGCATGCAAAATGTCATTATGCCCCAACGATGTATGATTCAGAAAAACATATAGGCCTAGCATGTCAACCCTTGCACACAGTCCTTTTATTAATGCAACATCGATATCGAATATACATTATTTCTCCAAATTCCACTGATACGAGTGAAGTGACTATGCGGTGCGGTGTGTTGTATTTGGCAGACGCAATTATGGAGTGACTAAAGTAGAAAACGTAGTTGATTGCCCCGTTTTATTTGTGGCACATCCTCGGGAACTCAACACTGCACAATGACACGACAACAATCCAAACACTTACCTTCCTAGTTCTACTGGCATCGGCCCCCATCTCGGGACGGTGATCACCACAGCGACCTCATAGCGGGACCTCCCCTCGTCTCAACCATGCACTCGCATCGCAATACGCGCCGTGCACCGTAGCGTGCGGATCACTTCCAAACGCAGCGTTGATCGAAGACTATTATCGCCAAAACAATTAAGTAGACCTACGTCAATGGAGCACTTGTTATGTCGGTTTGTTATTGCTTAGTAATTAAAGTAAGCCTCGCGTGTACCAACAAACAGATGCAAGATACGACGAGATAAACAAGTTAATCCCCTTTATGGACAGCGTCTACGTAAATCCGCCTACGTCTATTCTATCCAATGAAACTGCAATCTCTCCCCAGCGCTAACACCCCCTATCCCAACCCACACACCATCAGTGCCCTGTCCTACATTCCGCTCTACACAGGACGATTGCCTCAAAAATAGACTCCTGCCACATTAAATTGTCATCTTCGATAAACAACTACATCACGTTCATGGTAAAAGATCAATTTATTACAAATCTACACTGATTTGTAATACAAATGGAATCTGCTGGTAAAGTGCCTATGTTCTTGTATGCGTTCCATAGCATATCGATAACTGAAAATTAGTTTGTTGGCCTAAAGATGCGCACAATACCAAGTCGAAATGCTTTAAATAGCTTGTGCCATTTTTTGCTCGGGGGCCTTTGATCGGTATATCTAATGGATTAAAAGGTGATAGGCCTAATTGAACTTGTGTTTGTCACTTGCATCATGTTGCATCTATTTGTCCAGGGAAATAATCTTTGAATTGGAAATGCATTCTATTTCTCTAGAGATGTGATGCTCAATGAATGTATAGTTAGGGTGCTTAACTATATGGTATGTTCCCTAACCCTATACACAACCAGTTTGAATCCCATTAGTCTCTGCCAGCATAATGTATTTTACAACTGCATCCACAGCCCTCATCTCAAGAGGTTAATAGCCCACATCATCCCTCCATTAAACTGATCCAGGTGGAAGCAGCCCTCGACATTAACGGTTGCCCGCTTGCCCGGGGAAGGTAAACTCTGTGATCGGGCAACTAAAATGTGACGTGTAGTTGCCCGTTCGGGCAAGTGATTTTTTTCTTTGAAAATACACTAAAAAATAACAAAATGACAAAATAAACGTCCTCCTATATCGCGGAAGCGGAGCATTCTACAGCGCTGTGCTGCGGTTTTCGGCCAAACAGAATAAGAAGAATCGTAACAATAATTTCCCCCGTCACCTCCGGGCTCCGGCGTACGACAACCGCAACAAATAAGTCACGTTATGTTCCTTCAGCCTTCGAAAACTGGCCAAGTGCCGGGTAAATGTAACGCAAATAAAAGAAAGACACCTGAAAAGAGACCCCGGGCCCGTCGGGATACGAAACTAAAAGGCAAAGGAACTTTTTAATAAGTTGGATTGAGAATTTTCCGTGGGTCCGTCATGACAAGGAAAAGGACGAGATGTTTTGCTTCACCTGCCGGGAGTTTC